>CM065176.1:27110138-27350138 GCA_033026295.1 Channa striata | reverse complement strand
CAATAACAGGCCCTGGACATTTAGTTCCATAAAATATTGAAGTTCTTTTTCACAGTTTGCTCTGTGTTCTGAACCTTGTGTGAGACGTCCACATTATCGTGATAAATTGTCGTACTGTTTGACGATATATGTATAAGATATACGATATTCATTACACAGCGGCAAAGTATTAGTTCCAAATGTGCTTTTGGGGGCCAGAGCAGTTTACTAAGTTGCTGAACTTGACTGAGAAGTTCAGGAGGAACAATGAGGACTCTGTCCTGGCTCTGAAACACTGGACAAACTCTTTACTCTTGCTGAACTACTGTGTGTGTTGGAGAAGGCTCATGACCTTGTCCCTCAGGATGTCTTGTGGCGGGCTGTTAAAAAAGGCCGTCCAGTCTCTGTATAACCTGAGTAAAAGTTGTGTCTGCTTCCTCAGCAGTGAGACAAACACCTTCTCAGTTGGCGTTGGCATCCGCTAAGGCTGCCCCATGTCACCAATGCTGCAAAGGGGGAGCCAGTCCTCCCCCAGCCAGCGGAGGACACAGGGTGGACTGCGTCTGGTTTGGGGACATCAGAATCACTCGTGGTTGTGTTGGCTTCATCCAACCAGGGCCTTCAGCGTGTACTGAGACAGTGTGAAGAGGCTGGGATGAGCGTTGGAACCTCTAAATCTGAGGCCAGTTTCAATGACTCTTATCCCAAGTGAAGGACTTTCAGTGTCTTGGGACCTGATTAGGATAAAATGGAGCGGGGGCTCGACAGGCGGTCTGGTGCACCGCCAGCAGCGATGTGGAGCTTACCAGTCAGTCCACCCTCCATCTCTTACCTACAAGCTCTGCGTGGTGACTGAACGCTGGCATCTGAAATAATCTTCCTTCGTGGGGGGGTGACGCTCAACCACAGTTCAGACATCCAGAGAATTGGACTGGAGCTGCTGTTCCTGCATATTGTAAGGAGACAGTTGAGGTGGTTCAGGAGTCTTGTTAGGATGCTCCATGTCCAAATGAGAAGAGACCCCAGGACACACCCCGAACACAATAGAGACGCCTCATGTGGCCTGGAAACACCTTAGTGGGTTCGCAGCCACTTGGATAAGTGGTGGAAAACGATGCTGTAGAGACATGTTTTATAATATTTTACTCTGATGACCACAGACACACACAGAGGAGGTGGGGGGAGGGATGAAGGAGGCATCACCAAGTTCCATTTTTTGTAAACAATCTTTCCTGTTTTCCCGCCAAAAAAGGTCACAGAAACATCTCTTGTGAATATAAAAGTGTGACTCTTTGGTTTTTCTTCTCACATTTATCAGACGTGCCTTTGATGGGGCAGACGCCTCAGGTCTGGAGTTACTGTACTGACACGTATAAAGCACAAGTACTTTTCCTCTGGAACGCTTCAGCCGACGAGACGTGACGAGGAGTTTGACTGTGGCTGGGGCGAAGCTCTGATTGGCTGAAGGACTCACTGCACTGCAGAGAAAACTGTGCATACAAAGCTCACACACTTCAGATGCCTCAATCGAGCACACACACGGCAGAGAGATGCTTGCCCCCTGTTACTATGGCAACTGGATAAAAAAAGAGGCTGTTGAGATCAAGTGTTTTGCTCCAGAATGTGGAGGCTAACGTGCAGCTTCCTTGTCATAAAAGCTGATTGCTGTGACCTGATTTTCCTCCGTGTGACCCGTGTGACACATCACATCTGTTCACGATCCCAACAAGGCGAATCAGGAGACAAACATTCCAGTACAGAGCCGCTGAAAAATGAGGATAGCTTTCCACGTGTTCTCTTGACTCCGTCATTTCCTTTCGTCACCTCAGTTTCTCTTCTTGTGCTGCGATTCAGAGCGCCCACTCTCGCCATCAGGACCAGTTCAGATTCAACAGGCTGAACCAGCTGAAAGCCACCTGCAGGGGGCCTGATTAGTGCCGACGGTTAAGGACACACAGGGAAGGCTACAGTGACTGACGCTCATCACACCAATCGGCAACGACCGTTCAAAGAAAAAAGCAGCAACACTGTGAAGTTACAAAGTTCTTTGGCTGCAGCCGTGACGTCACACTAATGTGTGTGTTTGTCTGTTGTCACCACAGGGAGTCGTTTCCCGGTGGACTTTTGCATGTGATGCTCTCACGCGTATTATTGTTTGATTATATCGCATATGACACGGTGAAGAAAGCCCCCGCATTCTATCATAGCTCGTTTAAAGGCGTCTTAACTTATTGCATGTGATTCTGAAGAAATCCCACCATCTTCAAAGTGAAAGATAAAAAGAGTCCGGTCAGACGGGTCCCACCCTCCCCCGGCGGCGTTCACGCCTCAGAGTCCATCAGAACCACACAGGTGACGGCTGTGATCAGAGCAGATTCCACCAGCGCACGTTTCTGCAACAGACAAAAGCTGGAAGTGAACCGTGGTTGCCGTGGTTACGGGCATAACCAGATACCCTGCCTGGTTCCCTTTCTTCGTCCTCCTGGTTTCCATGGGAGCGGTTGTAGGCCTCTGTCCCCGGAGTCTCGGGCTGATTAAATCAGGCAGCCGCTCAGGGAGGCGCCGGCTGTTTGCTTTCATGAGACTCTTTAACGCTTCACTGGTGTCAGACAGAAACGTTCAGCCCTGGATCGAGTCTGCAGAGGACGGGGCAGGAGGAAGTGCAGCTGGGTGGCCTGGCAGAGCCACTGGGGGAGGGATGTTCACCAGCACATGCGTTTTAATCTCTGAATTCAGCACCTGTCTTGATGGGGAGTTTCTTTCTGTAGTTGATGTGCATCTTCACTTTAAACAATGAAGTCAACAGGCCCAGATCCAGGGTTGAAATCCACTTCACCATCTCAGAATCTCAGCCGATATTTAATTCTAACCCTGGTTCAGAGCTTTTTCTTACGTCGTGTCCGAAACCTCTGCGACTGTCAGGTCACGTTCATTCCATGAAGCCGTAACTGAACGGGCATCAATCGATTCGTCTCCGATGACGCGTACGTATTTCAGGAGGACAAAGACTCACTACGCTGAAATTACAAGCAGAAGTTCAGTGAGCAGGAGACACCAGGGTGTGAAAAATTCATACTTAAACGTACTGACTTCGACTCCGACAGACCACAACATTACAACCAACTGCTTAACACCAAGACTAATTCCTAACACTGTTACGTGTTCTTAACTTTGGCCAACAATAAACTGTTTTCTCATTTGGATTCAGATTAATATCGTGTAGGGCGGCGTCCAACAAGGTGAGGCCCCCACAGACCCGTCAGGGTGTCCTCTGGTGAGGGTGTCCTCAGTCGTCAGCAGCAGACCTCGGTTGGAGCCAGTGTATCCCCGAGCAACACACCACTTCCTCCCATGGTGCATCCTGGTGTCCTCGTGTCTCAGGTAAATGGGTTGAGTCAACGTGGACACCTCACACAGAGCCAATCAGTGATGCTCGGTGTCCTCTCATGCCGGTCAATCAGAACCAGCATTCAGTGCTAGAGATGTCCCCTGGGGGGGTCGGAGCAGACGGGCAACATGTGTCCGGTTGTCTGGTTCCCCTGCTCGACACTCGCACACCAACAAGAACTGCTGTTGTGGACCTGCTCTCATATCCTCGGGGTGCTTCAAACAGGTCTTCAAGAGCTAAATGTCCCATTAATGCCGAGGGACACTGTTCTGTTCACACCTGAGCTTCAAGCCCACAGAAAACAGCTTCTGAGCTCACATGTCAACATGTCGTCTCCATGACATCAAAGCAAACTGCATTCTACTGGTGAAGTCCATGTGATGGAGTCGAAAGCACTGCAGGACGGTCCGTGTACGTTTCCCCGTCCTCCACAGACAGTGAGCCGCGTGGACGTTTGCCAACATCGTTATTCAGATTTGATTGTGTGATGTCCACTGCAGCACCTCGGCACTGGCGTTTATGCAAACCATAAGAAAATCACCTTCATCTAAAAGCCCGGCTCATTTTCACATCCTGTGTCACAAACCGCCTTTACACCGCACAGCTCAGGAGAACAGCAGGTAGGGATGGGGGGTGGGGGGTGGGGGGTCCCAAGCCAGGTGGTAGTTTTCTTCTGGTCATCAAATCCCACATCGCAGGTCGTCAAAGCTTCTCCAGCTTAAATCAGGGGTAATGACTGCGAGGTACAGAAAAACTTTATGTATATGAACCAGGACCTCCAGGATCTGGATTGGTATTATTATTATTATTCAGGTTCTGCGTTTTATTTTGGCTGCAGTTATTATTTAGGGTTTCCAAACCAGTCCAAAAACAATAAGTGAATTTGCAGTCATCCAGGACTGTGAGAACCTCCTGAGTCAGTGTCCTTCTGGACTCGCTCCAGTGAAAGAGGCGTTTGTTTGCTGCACACACACACACACACACACACACACGGAAACCGAGCCAGAACAGTTCCAGGCAAAACAACAGAAGCCTGGAAAAGTTGTGCGACAGTCAGAACCTCAGGCGAATACTGATGTCGATGCCACGACTGGACAGAAGTTTCACCATCACTGCAATAAAAACCGGGTCCAGTACAGAGAAGTGGGACAGAGTCGAACCACGTCTGATGGTGTGTGTGTCCAGTGTGACAGGAGAGTCATTAACGCAGATTCATTATAAATGACACGCTAATGTTGGTACGTTCACATCAGTAAAGTCAGAACCGAATCCACGTTCCTAATAGTTCCGTCGTTTTCTTGACTGTGGCCGCACGTTCTCCTCTCGCGTGGGACAGAACCGGGACCAGCACCGGTTCCTAGCACCCGAACTACGACAGTAGCGGGAGACCACACACACACACACACACACACACACAGGAAGCAGCCTTACCTGTGTGTGTGCCCTCAATCAGGTCCGCCGCGGTCCAGCGCAGGTTCGGTTTGTCCGGTGACGGTCCGTCCGAGCCTCGGCACCGCTGCTGCAGACGCTGCGGTCAAGTTCGACGAGGTTAACAGCGGCACCGCGGAAGCGGCCGGAAGTCGCTTTCAAAATAAAGTCTCCGCGGCAAAAAAGACGCAGGTGGATTTTATCGTGGAAAAGTCAGTATGGGGACGTTGTGCGTTTCATAACGTTTACATAAAATCATCTGGCGTGGGAAATATGTCCAAATTAAAGCATGTGTGCGGTGGAAATGCAAATAGAAGCGAACGGTGTGTGACGTCATCGTTACGTCGATGACCGACGAGCATCGTTTTTCATCATTAATTCAAACTCTGTGCAAATATCAGGCCCGAGCTTCAGGGACAGTGTGGGTTTCTCTGCTTAATCCACGCGTGATAATCTGCGTTTTAATCTGCTCTGCAACATCCTGGTTGAAGCAGAAGCTCAGGGGACGGCGACGTCCGTGACCAGACACACGTTTGTTCCCCTGTGGTTTTCAGGTCAAAGATCTAGAACAGGAGGAAACACTGAGGTCAGACGGGGTCAAAGGCAGATGGAGGCCTCCTGCAGACGCAGACTCTCAGGTGTGTGTTGCAGATCCAGTCGTAGCTGCTCCGCCAGACAAACCGTCTGGGACAAATACAAATCCAGCGAGCCGACGTCGTTGACTTCTTCTGTGAGGACTTGGTTTAAGGCTGTTGGTGGTTGGATTGAGCTCAGAGTCCCAGTGAATGTGGTTTAGGCTCCAGGAAACGAGTGTGAGACATCTGAGTGAACTTGGCAGAGCAGCAGCGCCTCCCTGTGCTCAGACAGCAGCACCGACACCGCTGAGGACCGGTGAAACACCGAGCGTCCAACTGTCCCCGGCCTCCTGTGGAGCAAATGTTAACAACCCTGGAGACAGGCAAACAGCGGGAAATGACTTTCAAAATAAAATGCTGCACTACTGCGTGTGAAGCTGGTGTCTGAGGGAACATTTGAAAGAAGAAGTGAGATTTAGATCTTTGGGGATCAACAGCATTTATCATGAGACGAGTAATCCGCTGCCACCGGGGTAGAACGAGGTCGGTGAGCTGATGCGTTACCTGGAAACACACAGGTACAAACAGGTGGGAAGCAGAGCTGCAATAACCTCAATTCAGAAAAGACTTTCTTACATGCCACTGACATGGATATTTTGGGGCAGATGTTGGTTTTGTCTGACCACCGTTTACTACAACACAATAAAACCGCATTAAATCCTCACACGGGACAAGCTGCAAAAACAATACGTGACATCATTTTCTTTAACAGATTGATCACAAAGCTCCATTTGCTTCTTCCTCTGATTCTCTGCGTCTGTTTTTGGTTTAGCAGATTTACAAAGGAAGATGTTTAGATGAAGATAGATGAAGATGATCTTCAAACTCCTGTACAGACACAGTTTTTAATTCTGTGTTACACTGAGAAAAGTGTATGGAAAAAAGAAGGAACAAGAGTTTTAAACATGAGTGAGTCACATATTTAATGCTTTCATCTGTTTCTATGAGTAATTTTGTTTTGTTCTGAAGCCAAACACAGATAAACACAAGGCAACAAAGTGGGTGAATGTGCAAGGTTGAAAAAAGCGGGTGCAGCGTAAAGCTGCATTTGTAACGCTGGTGTAAGTCTTTACCACAACGAGCCCTGAGCTCTGGTGAAAATATAACGGTAAGCAGAAACTGCCGTCTGGTAAACACAATTTGCAGGTTTTCTCTATAATTGACATTTGTTTGTGATATTTTGAGTGTCAGACATCGCACGAGGAGGCAGACTGATGCCGGATTCAGGACAGGACATGTCTGACACCAACGTGTTTTTATTGGTTTCTGAACAACTGAGAAAGAAACTCAGTCAGGTTCAGGATTCAAAAATTGAACTGTAACTAGTACGGATTGATTGTTAGTTTAAAGGCCAGTTCATACTTTTCCTGCTTCAGTATCCCTGAAAGAAATTTTGTCACCTTCCAAGGCTGGAAGGTTTGGAGCAGACCAAAGACGACTGCATCCAGCTTCCAAATCTGTGCACGTCTGACAGCGGACAGAGCACGAACTGGTCCTTAGGGAAAAGAACAAATCCTTAACATTGGCCTCACATACCCAAAAGGGTTAAAGGCTGCCGTTTATTTGTCGTCGCAAAGCCACCGTCACCAGGAAAACAGCAGCTTGTGCTTTGGGGAACAAATGAAAGACGAAGGTTGGGCGCCGTTCCACCAGCTACAGGTTTAATATCAGATCAACAACAGTAGAAAAACAGAGGCAGAGGCTACCAGACAAAAAGAAGAGTAGGAAATCCAACAGCATCCAACAGGCTCTTTAAAATAATTCCTCTGTACAGTATTTACACACACGCACACACACACGCACACGCATACACAGAGTACAGTACATCTACACACTGAGGAGGTGGAGCTGCCGACTTCCTGTCAGTTCGAAGGCACAGCTTCAGTCCAAACGCTGCCCTCTGATTGGTCCGTCCTCCTCCGCCCACAGTGTTTTTTTAATTTTCAGTGAAGCTGAGACGCTCTCAGGTGAAGGTGTGTTGGCGTCTCGGTGAGTCCAGAGCAGGTTCTCAGAGGGGTCAGAGGTCACACAGGGGACATCAGCAAAATATGACAGTAAAATAAAAAAACTATGAGATGTGAGACGTGTCATAAAACAGACACTGAACTGAAGACGTGGCTCTGAGATAAAGGAAGTGACCGCCCTGTCCTCCCCGCAGAAAACCATCGCAACACTGAACGCCCCCCCTCCTCATGGCACATACAAATATCAGACCTGCCCACCCTCGAAAACAACAATAGCTGCTGCTCTGTACGTCTCAACAGCAACGAGACCCGGAGCACCTCAATGCGTCTCCACCCACCAGGTCCACTGTGTCCTCAGTTTGGAAACCTCTGCTACCCAACTTCCCCGAGCACAGATGGCACTGCCTGGAACCAGCAGGATCAGCAAAACCAGCAGGGCCAGGCTTTCAGTCGTGTGTTCCAGTCCAGCAGACAGCAGAGTGGCCAGCTGGACGTCCAGGCGGGGAAATCAAACGCACACAAACACCACTGTGAAACAGAAACGTTTCCTCATGTGATCCAGTCACACGACCCTGGGCGCGGGTGGAGGTTAGCCAGTTACATGTGCCTGCAGACAGGTGAGAGGACACGACGTCACACCTTGTCCGGCTAAAAAGACCTTTGTTAAAACATGACACCGAGTGACACTGTTCTGTTCCTGTTACAGGCTCCAATTCCATGCATGGAACTTTTTGTTAATACACTACGATAATGTTACAGTTGTGGTTCATTTTAATGTGGGAATTAGACAAATGTTTAAAATCTGTAGTGAAAGCGTCATCTCAGTGGTTGCCTGATGCCACAGAATCAACTGATAAACACTTAATCACTAAAATCCATACTGGTGTATTAATACAAAGGTTTTATTCACGCCTTGGATATATTTAAAACCAGGATGTTCAATAAACAAGAAATATATGGATCACAAAGGTGCAGTTATACTCCAAATTAGGAGAGAAAAGAAAAAGTTCAGTATAAAAATGAAACCAAACGACGTCCACTGCGGTTCAGAGTAAAGACACTTAGCTGCAGACTAATGCCGCCTCTTCAGCCCGAGGGAAAACGCTTCCACAACACGTGGACATGGTTCACCATGACAACCCTGAGACTACTACACCTCTGCTGATGTAGGGCTGCTCAGAGAACAATGTGGGAACACTAGATGAACTGAAGATGGACGCAGGAATTTCAAGTTCTCTGAGAAAGGTTTTAGGCACTTTAGAGGTTTAAATTTGTATCTCAGATTTTAGTAAAGCCAATAGATTCACAGCATCTTACTTTACTTTTAGCCTAAAACTTGTGGACACTTCTGCATCCAAAACAAAGACACCAACATGTGTGTTACCTTACCATTCTCACCTCCGTGCTGGGGGGTACATGGACGGGGCTGACGCTTGCTGACTGGCAACGATGGCTGAGGAGGAGAGGCCTGAGAGACACAGACATCACGGTTTTAAAACCAAAGGGAAACAGAACTGAATTCCTCATCACTCGGCCCGGGAACTCAAGGAGCTTTGTCACATTTGAAAATAACCCTGACGCTGTCTGATACCGTCCGACGACCTCTGATTGACAACTTGAATCCGTGGTGCTGAATGCAAACAAAAAGTTTCGAACCTCTGTCAAAGGTTAATGCGTTTAAGATGAATTTCACGTTTATTTCAGCACCGTTAACACCTGCAGGTGTTTGATTATGAATCGTTTCAGTGGAACTAACCACATCTCCATGTCTCAGGCAGAACATTCTCCCGCTACATCAACAACTCATTCTGTGAGCGGTGACTGGCTGCTCCAGCCAATGATGCAATTCACGTACGTATTTACGCAGCTAATCATCGTCACTGACAGACTATGACAGCGTCCTTGCGTGTTTTAGCTTAGCATAGCGGTGTGTGACACGCTAATGATGCTAAGTGCTGCTTATATGGTGTGACCACAGGGCACATGTCAGTGGTCCAAAGGGCCGCTCAGTTTGTGTGTTTGCTCAGACACAGGGAAAATTAGAGGGAACACCGATTACGCCCAATATTCGAAGCACAGGTTTGGACAAACTGTCGAGCAACTTCTTATGCGCTTAAAGAAAAGACACCTCATTTTTCTCTCATCTGTCCATCTTGTACTTGCATCCCAAGAAGCTGGAACGTTCTTCTTCTTGGCGCTGTGCGTCAATGTTCTCTCCCTGAGCTGGTTGCTTTTGCATCATATATCACTTTTAAGTGGCTTTGGAAAAAACGTCTGTCAAAGGTTCCCTAAGGTATGTGCTCACAGGCCGCCAACCAGACAGCGGAGAATACATGTGTATTTTACCTGAGGCGTAGGACAGGTCGTACTGTCCCGACAGCAGCGGGTATGCCAAGTGGTGGTGGGAAGGCAGGATGCGTTGGGAAGGGGAGGACCGCGGCCGGTCCCCCTCCCTCTCTCTGTCTCTCTCTCTGTCCCGGTCGTGCTGGATCTTGTTGTCTTGGATGGAGGGAGATTTACTCTTGTACTGGCTGGCGTGCTGCTGCAGCAGCTCCAGAGCTTTGGCCTCGCCTGAGGGCTTTACCGTGGGACTGGACCTGGAGGACTTCTCCCCCTCCTCACCCGCCACCACCTTCCCGCCGTACGAGGAAAAGGCGTAACCGGGCGGCAGGTACGAGCCTGAAGACAAAGCACGACAGCTCAGTCAAACTTTGCAGGGGAAAAAAATGGAGTCGGCTTTCTGAACAATCAGAGACTTTACAATAATCGCCTCAGTCTCTAGGTCGTGTAGATTTGCCCTCTACAACATCAACAAGATCAGACCCTACCTCTCTGAGTACACCGCTCAACTCATCGTGCAGGCATTGATCATATCTCGTCTAGATTATTGCAACACGCTGTTGATGGGGTTACCGGCATGAACGACCAAACCCCTGCAGATGATCCAAAATGCGGCAGCACGCCTTATCTTTAACCAGCCAAAAGGACTCATGTCACCCCTCTCTTCAGATCTCTGCACTGGCTTCCTGTAGCTGCTACGATCAAGTTCAAAGTCCTGTCTCTTGCCCACAGAGTGGTCAACTCAACAGCTCCGCCTTACTTAAAGTCATTCATTCAGGTCTACAATCCCTCCCGTCTGCTGCGCTCGGCCAGCGAACGACGTCTGGCAGTCCCAGCGCCACACAGAAGACACCAAGGAAAACTCTTCAGCTCAGTGATCCCACGGTGGTGGAATGAACTGCCAAACTCTGTGCGCTCAGCGACCTCACTAACTACATTTAAAACACTGCTGAAAACACAACTCTTCCGTCTCTTTCTTTAAAAAAAATAAAAATAAAAAAAAATTCTTGCTTTTTCTTTTTCTCTACTTGCATCTCATGAAACCGTAACACTTTTTTGATGGCACTTTACTTTGATGTTTTTCTCCTAAACTTAGATTTTATTGCTTGTTTGTTCCTCACTTGTAAGTCGCTTTGGATAAAAGCGTCTGACAAATGCCTAAATGTAAATGTTAAATGTAAAACAATAATGATTCACAACACAGTGGTACTTTCAGGGGATCCTTCAGTATCTGACTACTCGCTCTATTTCCGCACCAGCTGCTCGTGTAGTTTTGTGTGTGACTGCTGGAAAAAAACAGGCAGCTGCTGACATCCCATCTGAGCAGCGGTTTAGCTGGTGACTAATAATCCAAGACTTTGTTTGGTTTTGCGTGTTCTAAAAGTGCAGAGACAGATGTGGACTAACTTCACTTTATTTCAAGCCGCTGTCTTGGGGACCATGCAGCAGATGCAGTAATCAGAAGCTAACTGAGGAATTAGAGCCTGCCATCATCACCCTTTTTATGAGTAATCGGTGTTTACTGCGGAGCTGCAGCTGAGGGTCATTTTACGTGTCGGCTGCCTTTTATTGCTTGGTGAATACAGCGTCCATCGCAGTTTCCCAGAGGCCAAGGTAACACTAACAGTCCAAACCCCAGGATAATAAATCAATGACATAAAAGGGCGAAATGCAGAAAATCTTCACATACGATAACATGAACTGACCATAAATAAAATTACTCAGGTACAGGTGGATTGTTCATTTAATAAATGTCAAATATAAAATGTCTTCTCGTGCGTTGTTACGTGCTCGTTGGCTCTCATTTTTAATCTTGTTTTACAATGTGTTCTAGTGCCACTTGTCAGCCGAGGTGAAAGCCAACCGGAGCCGGTGTAGCAGTTGGTCTTTGTCTGTGTTCGTTCTTTGATCTCGACTTGGCGACTTAAAGGTGACACGCTGGACGACATCAGGAGGCGAGAGACAGACTTCCCTACGCTACAGCTGCCTCTCACATTAGGTTTCAAAAGTCATTTGTTTGATTAACAATTTGTCACCGCATGGAAAAATCTGTACTGTAGAGGAACTGAACTGAAGTACAAAAATATATTATATCACCACCACAATCCACAACATTAAAGGGACAGAGGAATCTTATGTTGGCCACATCGTCTCGTCTGAGAAGCAACGCTGTGACACCTGGTGGCTGAAAGGAAAACTGCTTGTCGGTTTTTTGATGCTGGATTAAACCAACTGCATTTGTGACGCAATGCAGCTGGGAAGACAGTGAAAACGTGGGTCACACACACACATATATATATATACCAGGAAAAGGATGAAACCTGAGAAGTTCATATCTCACGTGGGATTGTGACAGCTGACGGGCTAATAATCCACCACAGAGAATACACCTGCTTCTTACCGGGGTAATTCTGCATCATGACCGAGGGCATGCCCCTGTAGCCGGGGTGGCTCGGCTCGTAGCCCTGGCTGTAGGCATAAGGTCCGTGCATGTAGGACATGTAGCCCTGGTGCTGGGCCAGCTGGGAGGAGAACTGCAGGTGAGAGGGCCGTGCCTCCTTTCCTGCCCCTCGGTGCTCCTCTGGAGGCAGCTGAGTCCTGCCCTCTGACCCCTCCTTTGCATCGTCTTTCTGGGGGCCCTCTTTGGGCCGGGGCCTCTCCTCCTTCCCCTTCCTGTCACGTTCCCGCTCCCTGTCCTCCTTCCACCTGTCTTCCTCGTGAGGTCGAGGAGCTTCTGAGTATTTGTTGGGGTAGACGTAGGGCCACAGGCGTGAGTCTGGCTCCTGTAGGAAACAAGGGCAGTATATTAAAAGTCCGTGTGAGTCTGTTACAATAATAAGATGGGCCGGCTGTAGTTCAGTTGTCCACGGACTACAGGGTCAGTGGTTCAGATTACTCTGTAAGTGGCTTTGGATAAAAGCGTCTGCAGTGGGGTCCCAAAGTGAGTGTCATGCTGGTCTTTAAATACTAGTTATAAATGACTATGTCTGTTTGAACATGTTTGTATGAATGTGTATTAAATAGGGGCAATCTTTCCAAAATGTCTTAGTTTCATCATACTGTTTTATAAAAACAACTGTGGGTGTATTGGTCCAGCCCTCGACAACTGTCAAAATGTCTCATGTAGACCCTCGGGAAAATCAATAGCCCATCCCTGGACTAGTCAAAGTGATTTGCTCTGTGAGTGATGAAGTAGGATAATGACGTCTAAGATTACAGACAAAGAGAAGACGAAGAAAATACAATGTATGGAGAAATTCTGCATTTGAGTCAGACAGTCAGAGACAAGTTCTCAACTATCAGGCGCTGCAATGCAAACAGGGGGAGAGGCACACATGAAAGAGATACGGCCACAGGGAGGCAAGGCGGCCTTTCAGAGGCACGGAAAATATGAGGAACGCTGCAGAAGAAATGATTTGCCACAATTAAGAAGTTGCCTGTTATGTAAATTCTTGGCCTAAAATTTTAATGTGTTTTTACCAGCTGAAGCCTCCATGTCTCTCTGCTTCTGCTATCACTGTTATTATTGGCTCTAATATCTGTTGCTGAAATGTCATAAAAAAAACAAGAAAAACTATTATTTACACTTGTCTAGTGACCTGGTATTAAAATGGGAATATGAGACTTTCTGTATTACTAGTATCGACCAACAAATTTCTGGTATTCTGAATACACAGTTGAACAGCAACTGCTACTCATGAAACCTGCACTAAATCAAATTAAAATTTTCATAATTATCACGTCACAAAATGTGCGTAACGCTGTATGAATGCACGTACCTGTCTGTACCACATAGCAGGTTCCACACCTGTGTGCCTGCTGGGCTCCATTGGCTTGGCCTCCTCCTTCCCATGATGCCCCGCTTCATTCAGCTTCATCTTCAGACCCTCAGCCTGGGAAGTGGGGACCTTGGGGTCCTCTCCCTTTGCCATGATAACAGACTTTGTCTGTTCTGAAGTTGGTTGGGGTTCTTTAGGCTTGGCCGGGTTCAGCCCTCCCTTGGTGCCCAGGTCAGTGAGACTGGGGGCTCTGGACAGGGTGGGGGGCACTGAGGCCTTCTGCTTCCATTCGTCTTTGCCCCCCACCTCCCGCTCCTTGCCCTCGGCTTTCTTTTCAGCCTGTCGCTGCCTCTCCTCGTACTGCTGCCGATAGGCAGGGCTGGAGGCCAGCAGGTGGGCGTGGTAGGCCTGGTCAGGGGAGTAGGGGTAGGGAGAGGCATAGTACTGGTTGTAGTAAAGAGGCTGGGTGTACACGTTGGAGCGCTGCTGGATGACTGACGGCTGCGGGGTCCCCGGCTCAACCTTTCTCTCCTCCTGAGGTTCTACCTTCAGTTTGCCCTCCTCCCCCAACTCTGCGTCCTCCTCTTTCTTCACCTTCACCTGAGCTCCCTCCACATGTGGAGGGGCTGCAGGGGCTGCACCCGGGCTGGGGTTAGGGTAACTCGGGGAGTAGTACGAGTCGTAGTTGGGGTAGTAGGGTGATTCCTTACTAGGAGCCTGAGGGGGGAAGAGAGCCTTCTTGGCCCCTTCACGAAGCCCCTGGTCTGGCTCGGTTTTGACCTTCACCCCCTCTGTCTTGCCCTCTCCGTCCTCGCCCGCATCTGAGATGTCAGAGTAGGCTGGGCTGCTGGTTTTGACAGAGGCGTTGTCGGCTCCGTTCTGGTTAAGGTGGAGGGCAGGCGCGAGGCCAGCCTCCATCCTGCTGGCCACGCCTATGGAAGGACTGGGGGCGTTGTCCGAGAAACTGTAAACCTTGTCGGCCTCTGCCTTGATGCTGGCCAGTCGGCTCTGGTGAGCTTCGGTGGAGCCGTTAAGCATAGTGTCCGCCGCCTCAGAGTATGGACTCTTCCCTTCCTCTGGCCTCCCCCCTTTACCCACAGCCTTTGGACTGTCCCCCTCTTTCCCGCCTTCCCGCTTCTTTTTGTCCTTCTTCTTCTTGTCCTTGGCGAGGGCGGGGCTGGAGGCTGGGTCAGCCAGAGGAGGGGGTTTAGGTTGTATGGTCTTTAGCTGCGGGCTCTTGGGGACGGACTGTACCACTGAGCCCAAAGCAGGGGAAGAGGTCTGCAGAGCGTAGGGCGAGGGGGCTCCGGGTACAGCAGGAGCCACAGGACGCGTCGGTTTCAAGCCTTTCTGGGTCAGTTTATCAGACTTGCCCCCAGCCGCCATCTTCTTGGCTCTTCTGTCATCCATCCCGTCATTGCTGGTCTCATCAGTCAAACAACCCCCTTCTTCACCGCCATCTGTCACTTCGAGTTCAGCATCCCCACTCTTTTTCTTACCCTTCAATTTTCCTGATGAGGGAGAGGGGGCGTCAAAGCCTCGTCCTTTGGGTGTGGTGGAGCGGGTTGGGGAGATGCCAGCACCGTTGCAGGAGGCGGAATCAGGATGGAGGCTGGAGTCGTCCCCATATTCACTGTCTGCGTCCTGGTCCAATCGCACATCCTCATCATTATGGGCGCGAGCCTGGTGGTACTTCAGTCCGTTGATGTGCTTATACTTCTTGTTGCAGTTAGGATGGGGGCAGTCAATCAGTACAGGGGAGGAGCAAGTCCGATCCAGCTGAGGAGTGGGAAGGGAGTCATTTTTACCTCCAGGGAGGGGGGCGGCAGCACCAGTCGAGTTGGTTCTCATGCGTTTTGAAGCCTTGGTGTCCTCAGAGCTGGACGTGGGCTCCATGTCAGACGCAGGTTTGGTCTTCCTCTTGGCAGATGACGGACTAGCCTTCACATCCTCTGCTCCACCGGCCGTCTGACTGCCTCGCCGACCTTTGCTGTTGGCAGCTGCTCCACGTGTCTTGCTGCTGCCGCTGCCTTTGTTGTCAGAGGAGTTGCTGTTGTCATTCAGGGGAGTGTTGCTGCTGGGACGCATCCTCTTCCCTCGGCCACGACCGCTGCGCATCTCCACGTCACTGGTGGGAGAGTCACAGAACCTGAAAACACACGGAATGAGTCAGAAATAACAAGGCGTTTACATGGACTCAAGTAACCAGGTTATCGTCGGCTTTCTCAGGAGAGCCGATTTCTTAATTGTCACGTAAATAGAAAAGCTGATTCCCATAAATGAGGTTTAGAAATACCCTTTTTCCTTCTGTAACATACATACAAAACAGGACTTCACTATCCAAAAGAGAGAAACACTAGACATTTGCATAAGTCACACTTTAAAGCTAATCTGAGGTGAAAATTTGTAGTTTGTGTAACTGTATTTTTACATATTTGACTCACCTTGGTGGAGCCCAGTCATGTCTTGTGCAGTCCAAAAGGGTTCCAACGTATGTCTTGTTCCTCCAGGTGACGTTGACAACCAGCATGCCTACACAAAGAGACACACGCCGTTTATCGACAGGTTTACATTTAATGAACACCTGAATAACAGAAACCCACAGGAAACGGTGGGTCAGGTGGGATTTCCCACCCTGCTGGGCAGCAGATGTTGAACATCACACCCAGCAGGTTTCTGAGGTCGGGCCACTTCAATAATTCACAAAGTGTGAGAACGGACACAGAGAGAGACTGAAAAGAAGTTCAGCCTTCAGCTCATGTGCTCCTGCCAGAGCGTTCGGAGGTCCGTCTCCTCAGAGTGTGTGAGAGCTGACAGTTATGCTGGTGCCTGCAGGAGCACACTGACGAAGACTGGCAGTGAACGTGACCTGACACTGCGCAGACCTGGCAAAGTTTCTGTCCTTACTGTTCATGGGTTCAAACTTGTGTGTTCGGCTGTTAAATAAATCATCAGCCTCGAAAACATCAGATTAGCTGTATTTCTGCAGTTTTTGTAAATAAATGTGAGCTCACAGTTCACACTCTACAGCTCTAGTTTCTCCCCTTCTTGGTGACTGGGTGAAAACATGGAGCCAGAAAGATTTCGAAAGAGCATTCTTCATCCTCTAACACCACTGCACAGTTTCTGTAGGTCCATAAAAGCATCTTGTTACATCTTGATTCCACAGGATCTTTTCATGTTAGCTACAGAAGTCCCATTCTTCCAGTTAACATTTCATTTACATCTTATCTATAATTTAAGATGATAGGCTTAATGTTTGAATCCGGTTGTCCTGGTCCTGAAAAATAGGGTGTTTGAACACACTATACAGGTTTATTTCATCGTGTGTCATATCTAAGTCCTAGTATCAGGTCAGAATCACTATCATCACACACCCTAGGTTTCCTCCAGTAACTGTACGTACAGATTTGCAGTACAATTATTGCTCTTCTCCGACCCGTCATTACTAGTGTCTCTAATAGTCTCCATACCGACCTACTGTGTTCAGTCTAACGTCTTACAGGGTAAATCTGAAACGTAAATATGAAATAACTTGTTTTTGCTCCAGGGAAAACCTCTGACAAACCAGACCCGTCTACACGGAAAGAGTTTCTTACTGTTGTCGTTCCAACATCTGCCATCATCTCCTCATGTTGGTGCCGTTTGTGATTTCTGGAACTAATTCTGTTCATATTTCCACACTTTGTTGGTGCAGATGAATCTTTTTTTTTCCCTTCCAGAATTCATTTTTCCTCTGGCTCTCTTAATGTGCGAGCTTGGCCTCTCATCACGCTTGTGATGGCAGACGCATCTTTGACGCCTGGTCACAGTGCACACGCATACACATCACCTCACAACTGACAAATTACCCTGACATACTGCGGACAATAGGACATGGCACCATCCACAACTTTAGGGCCAAACTCTGTGAGCTTTGGGCTACATTATTCTAAACGCCTTGTGGATAAAACTGCATTTATTCCATAACCTTTTTGACATAGAAATCTAAAGATGAATTGGTCACAGATTTCTTTTGTTTTTTTAACAGATGGACAAGTTAGACGTGCTACAAACTGTAAAAGTGGCAGGACGGCAATATTGCAGTCAGAGGATGTTTTTTAGCTTCAGGGTGCGACGGTGTTTGACTCACCGTCCTCTGTCTCCTGCCACACGATGCCTTCCAGGTTGACGCTGGTGCCTGGCTCACAGGGTCCAAGGCACTCTGGCTCAGTGGCCAGCGCGGCGTCTGCTGTGTTCACTGCAACTGAGCGTGTGCGAACCATGATCTGCTCACAGGGAGACGAGATGTCACTGTTGGCAATGGGAGCGAGAAGGTGGAGAGGAGGAGGAGCGGGGGTGGAGACCGGAGACTCCATCTGGAGGGGAGGAAGGCAGAGTCGTTAGACATGTAGGAAGATTTCATGAACTTTAGCGACACGGGACAACGTGTCCAGCAGGTCAGAAGGTGAAGCACCTACGACACAGGCAGATGTGATGAATGACAGAAAAACGCTCTCAAATGATAACTTTCTGCTTTATTTCGGACCATTACGCCCCAGACAGACCTGGAACAGTGCGGTGAAGTCAAACTCAATAAAAATTTGTTCGAGGAGCAAATAAGCGGTAAAACAACAAATCCCTTTAAGTGGAGTTTAACCTTACAAAAGACAACAGCTACAATTAGGATTAATTACAACTCAACATATAAAGACGACTGCAGAAACACAAAGAACAAAAACTATGAAAGTCAAAAGAAGTTCAGTGCAATTATTACGAGTCATGAAGTCATTTTTAAATAGGTCGGATTATTGCAGGGTTTGTACTGTACTGATTACCATATCCTGGACACACCCGTGTTTTTAACATAATGCCAGCTTCAACGTGTCGCGAGGTCATCGTACTCACTGGGAGCAGGTGCACACATTTTTGGAATGTTAGCGCGTGTTTATCAGCTCAGCTCACACTGTACAGTCTGAACTCGGCACAGGACACATGAGCGACACGGTGACAGCCCGAGATACTCAACTGTCCTCATCCAGAGGACATTTGGAGCAGAGCTGCTGCTCCTTTGAGTCAATAACAGCTCGCCGAGCTGGTCCAGACATCTTATGAGAACGCCGGCCCCAGGATTGGCCGACAGGCGGGAGACCCAGGACACACTGGAGAAACTTTATACTGGCTCATCTCAAAAAAGTAGAATAGTATGAAAACTTTTGGTGTTGATTTTTCCTTGTAAAAATATTTCATTTGAGTTTGCGTAATTTCTGCTCTTACATAATAAATACCACGCATCTCTCGGTCTTCTTCTATACATGCCCCTACAATTATGGGGAAAAGTGCTGATTTGACAGGTAGTGTAAGCCACAGGTCATCGCTCAAAGGGCTAGCTGTGCCAAATCATATTCACAGGAAAGACCGTGGATGGTAAGAATGTGAAGCAGTACAACAGTGCGACAGTGGGGAACAGTTTATTATATTTTATATTTGTCTGTGTCCAGGTAAAAGAAAAAAGTAAAGAAGAGATTAAGGAGGAGAGAGAAAGGAAGAGCAGTGAGGAGTGACCTGAACCGTGTAATTATCATCCAGTGGGAAAGAGCTGGCGTGAGGGACCTCAGGGAGGGAGCACATCACCATGACAACGCCTCCAACAGCGTCCCCAACCAGGAGACAGCAGCAGATCTGAGAGCAGCTGCACAGACAGTCCTGCCCACCTTCACCCTGCTTCCTCCCCCTGACACGGACCGCCATTCATAGTTTTGCTTTATTTGAACATAATCCCATTTTTCAAACAAATGGCCAACAAATAATTTCAACGTACTGGAAACGTGATGCGGATGAGATTTACTCTTTAGGTTTGAAAATGTGTCACCAAAAAACAAACTGCAGTTCAGTATCCAGCCCTGCTGCTGTACTTTCAAATGCAATTCAGACTGATGAGATGAAACGACGATGAACCATAAATGATTAGGAACTTCACAAAATAAACGGAAATGAACCAATCATATCAATAGTGAAAACTACTGCACACGACACGCCATGTGATCCCTGACTCACTCCACAGACCAGTGGCAACCGGAGTCGTTGGATTGGGTGAGGAAAGCCGCTTTGCCACTCCTCCCGCTACCAGTGCAACACCAACAAAGAAACTCCGGCAAAAGCAAAACTGCACCTCCTCTAAAAGTCCAAAGAAGACAAATCTGACCTGACAGAGCAACAGGAAGTGAGAGAGCTTTTGTTACCTGGAGAGACGAGTCAACACCCAAACACTTCCTCTTGGGTGAGGTGTAGGAATGGGGAGGGAGACAAAGAGACAAGAGCTCCCAGATGGAGTGCTCACCTGGACAACACAGACAACAGCACACACCTGAAGCAGTGATGCCCTGGGAGTTTAAATGAGTCTTTCTTTAACGCTGAGCTGCAGCAACCGGGGGAAAGCAGGTGTCATAGATCAGCCAGCCAATCAAACACGTCCACAGCTTTGGTCAAATCTATTTGAGGCTATTTTATGGGAAATAAAGAAGCAATGATGTGTGTGAAGATTTTTGAATTTAATTGTAAAGACTGGAAATAAATAAGTGTCAATCTAAATACGGCAGATGGAAGTTTTAATAATAATAACATAAAACAAAATCTGTATTCATGCATGCAGAGCTTTTAACATGTTTCTTTTAGGTTTATCAAGAAGATTTGAAGGTAAGCCGATGATGATGCTACTGCAATATTCAAGTCTGCATGTAATAAAAGTACGAATGAGTGAGGATAGATGGGTCTATTTTTTGGTTTTAGTATTTGGTAAATGTGATGTTCAAAGAAGATAATGGAGTCAAAGATGATTCAGATCTGAAGAGAGGGAGGAAAAAAGCAATAGTGTCTATTTTTAAGAACAAAATGAACCCACATTAAACCAGGATTATATCATCTGTGCAGTGATGCTTGAAATTTGTGAACCCGTTAGGATTTTCTCTCTTCTGCATAAAATGGACCTAAAAGATATCTGTTTATTTTTGAAGGTGATTGTCAGCCCTCAACTCAGGGATGTTCCACGTTCTGCATGAGCCGACTGCTTCAGCTCCTTCATCAGCATCTGTGTGGGATTAAGATCAGGACTTTCACTTGGCCATTCCAAAAATCACATTTCCTGGAAGAAGAACTTGTGGATTAAGGTTCATTGTCTGGATGCATCATCCGCGTTCTGTTGAGCTACACGACACAGACAGAGCCCTTGACATCTGCTGCCTCACCTAGGCCTGCTCCGTGCCACAAGTGTTAGGGCTGAAGTGTACTGGCTGTTAAAGCGAAAACCGGCTACTGAGGCTGCTCAAAAGTCTCCACCTCCACATACCTGTTTGAAATAAACCTTTTCGAGGTCGCAGAGATGGTTAGTGTAAACCTTTGTAGTTTCCATTTTCCACCAGATCCACGAAAAGTAAAGAAGTGTGTGAATAATGCCGCTGCCATTGTCTCTGGATGGACGGTACTCACACACTTTCTCTGCAGTTGCCAGGTGTTAGCCAGCACCTCTCAGTTTGGAATCCGTAATATTTTAAATAGTTTTACTGTTTGATCCCTCTTCAATTCGCTGAAGGAAACAAACACAATCACCACATTTCCATCAACAATGTCACTTTCTAAAACAAACCGTTGTCCGTGAAAAAACGTGACGTTGTGGGCAGTCATGTAAATGCATGTTTTACCTTGTATTCAAAAGCCGTGACAAAGTGCAGAAAACCTTCTTCCTCCCCGCAGACTTTCTGACAGCAGACCTGAGGGACATGTTTGGTTCCTAAAACCTCGGAGCTGATGAAGACTACCAGGCGCTGGGTGAGGCTTACTGGTTTTCCAACTGTTTAAAGGGTGTTGTCGTGGTAACAGGAGAAACCAGTCATCAAGCTCCTATCTCTCTCCTCTTTGAGAATAATAACATGGCCGACTGGAATGCTGGGAAACCCCCTAAAGATTCGAAAACCCACCAACCAACTCTCTCATACGCTCCTCTCGGAGAGGGGACGGCTCCGTTTTACACCTCTGCTATTGGCTGCTGAGATTTAACCAACAACAGACTCGCTGCTCCCCTACAATGCTGCCTGGGCTGGGAAACACCACCCCCACTCCTTGTCTCCATTCAGTCTCAGAGGTATTCATTACAACAACAAGCTACATTCCTCTCAAGGTCACTCAGTTGCTGTGAGAGAGAGATTAGCGATACAGATCAGCACTTCAGAAGCTCTGTGTCTGTGTGCCATCGGATCCGCTGACCCGTTTTCACACCACAAGCTGCTTGTTTGATGTGTCACTCCGCAAAAAAAGTGAAGTGGGCAAGTTTGACTGTAGCAGCCGCACATCAACAGGAGACAGTCATTCTCGTGTTTTTCCCGCAGATTGTTGTTCAGGCATTTCCAACGCTTGGTGGGACATTAAAGTCTCCTGCTCAAATAGAAGACAACAAGGCAAACAAAGAACAGGTAACTGCGAGTCCCAGAAAGCAGTAACAAAGCTCTAGTCAGATACATCTTCAGTTGGCGACGGGTCAGTCCGTGCGTTACAGGCCTTCTCAGGAACGGTCTGTAAACGGGCAAAGCTGGCTACCGAAATCGAGGTGAAAGATTCCCCAGGTAGATTTCTCCCAGAGAATGACAATTTCTCTGCCACATACATACGTGAGCAGGTTTCTAATCAGCACGTGTGTAACAAAGGAAAAGAAAGAGAAAGGAACAAGCAACTGAGTGAAAGGCTAAATGAGGGAGGAATGATCAATGTTCCATTTAAGTCTTCCTGAAGTCTGACAGAAAATACTAACTGCCTTGTAGAAGTGACAATATGCAGCTTTTCCGTGCCGATTTTTTTTTCCCTTTTGGATCATGCTGTGGATCAGCTTCCAAAATAGTAATCAGATTAGTCGTCTGCTGCATGCATACGTGGATTTACATTAAACGGGTTTCTCGTGCATGTTTTCTGGTAATTTCTCCCAGTTACCTGGCACGTGCACGTAAAGACAGTCAAAATGACATTGTTGTTCGTTAATTTCACAAGTTAGCATCATCAATATTATCAATAGCCTCCTAATTAGGAAAGAGGCAAGTGAGCATGATCTCTGCATGCCTCTACTTGCTTCTCGTGATTTTATATGTATTCTGTTGTTTGATTTAAATTCCAGCTCCTCAATAAACAGCCAGAAATTGTTTTTTAGGCTGTTCAAAAAAATCTTTTAAATTCAAGTTTACAACACAAGAAAGTATGCAAATAGTGTCTGAGTACTTCCACACACATCCAGCCACCACCAGCGTCTTCTACAATCACTATGAGTGGTGAGGGAGTGACGTGATCTTGAATACATGAGCACGTCAGGAATGTAGCTCAGTCAGACACACACACACACACACAAAAGAGGCCTTAGGCAGGAAGACACAAAGTGGATAGGATCCCAATTCTCGAAGGACACCTGGAAACACTCAGCTGGCTTCAAAAACACACTCCCTACCGGTCCTCTATGCCTTATAGGTTATGTTGGACCTCGCTCTAAAAGATCCAATCCGCTTTATTTATACAGCACACTAAAAAACAACCAAGTCGGCCAAAGTGCTTTACATTATTTAGTTAGGAAAGGGCAGCAAAAACCACATAAGAGACAACCACATGATAATTAAGAGATAATCAGCTATCTGTAAATAATAATATCAGTAAAAATGAGTAAAAAATAAATTAGACTATGGAGTAATTAAAAAAATGCAAAAGCAAACGACTCAGTCTGGTTTAAACGCAAGTGAAAAAAAAGGGTTTTACGACGTGACTTAAAAGCCGTCACACCTGACTAACATGGAGTCTGTGGAGTTTATTCCAGTGAGTGAAAAAGCACGGTCACCCCTGCTCCTGAGGGAGCTCAAGAAGCCGCTGAGCAGGAGATCTGAGGGGCCGAACAGGAGCGTACCGATGTAGAAGTTCTAAAATATAAGAAGGAGCTCGATCATTAAGAGCCTTGAAAACAAACAAAACCTTGAATTTGACACTAAAATGGACTGGAAGCCAGTTAAGGACGCCAGTCTCGGCGTAATGTGCTCTCGCTTCCGAGTGCCGGTAAGGATTCGAGCTGCAGCTGTAAGCGAACGAGCGATGCCTGACTAACTCCTGCACGCAGAGCGTTACAATAGTCGAGCCGTGTAGTGGTAAAAAGCGTGTGTAAGGGTTTGAAAACTAGATACGGATGGAAAGGTTTTACTTTGGCCAGAAGTGGCAGTTGGTAAAACCTGGCCTCAAGGAATCTCTGAAAAGTTGGAGGTGGCCCTCACTCCTAAGAATTTAACAAATGAACAAGAGGTTAGTAGTTATTTCTCAGTGGGATGTCGAGACGCTCTGTGGACACTGAAAAAACATCTGGGAGGGAGGGGGAGCGCTCTTTGGATGGAGGCCCGGCACCCTAAGTCCTAGAATGGCGGTGTGGTCTGAGGGAGAGGAGAAACCTCGACGTTTCAGATGGCCACGCTTAATTATAAAAACAGTTATACTAGAGCTTGGCATTGGATTTAAGACTAATCCAACAGTCTTAAACCAACATCAATAAATGGATAATTTCACCTATTCTGCCTGAAGAAACGTGACTGAAAAGGAGCTGCAGTGGGTTCGCACTTGTGACTACTTCGACATTCTTCCAGCAGTCGTGACTGTGGTGCTGAGGTGTCAGGGGGCGTCTTAGCTTTTCCGAGCGCTTTACTGCACTTCAGCTGAAGCACTTTACCATCTGCCCACCTTGTTTTCTGCCACAACCCCAAGAGAGCAGAGCTGGATGCGTTCTGCTGTAGGTTTATGGGCAGGTGGAGAGTTTGCCTGGGCGGCAGCCACGTCTTCGTTCCTTAAAACCTGCCAGGAAGCATTTTACAATGTTTGGCCAGTATTACACGGATTCTTTAGCACAGCAAAAATGAAAGTGCAGGAGAAAAGTAAGAACTCTGCCTGTTGTCAGAATAACAAAAAGTAGCAGTCACAAGATTAAAACTAAATCAAACGTGAGGAAAACTGTGTGTGTTCATCTTTGGGGATAAAAATCAACATCAGCCCCACCTGCCTCTGCCCCCCTTCACTGATTGGACCAGTAGCCTGCCCCTCCACCAATCAAGCTGGCACAGACGGCTCACTCCTGCTCTAAAAGCGAAGCGTTCGTTAGATTTGGGGCAGCTGTCTCGATGCTGTCACTGTAAACCGTTGTTTAGTTCACAGAGCTGATTACGTTGTAGAGCCCTTTCTGTGTTTGATGTTGCCGCTTTTCCTCATTTATCTGCACTCCAAGTCTTTGTTAGGCTTTAGTTAATTACACTTGTTAAATTTTGCCTTTGTTGTTTATTACCCTTTAATAACCTGTTATAATAAATCAGGCAGACCCAACCATCTACACCTGGTACGTTGCTTCCTTTACGCCTAGCAACTGGGGACGTGACACGGCCTTAAAGCGGTGGCTATCAAACAGCAGTTTCGCCAAGCCAAGTTCACACTCACACACAGAGGAGATCAGCAGAAACTGACGGGAGTGAATCAAACCCGGCGCTGCCTACGGGACATCACTTTAAAGCAGGATCAGATTTGAAAACCTGATGTTAACCAGCATTTTCTACCACAGTGGTTTTGCCAGCTGGAAATATCCTGATATGACATCACAGGTTTTATTTGTCTGAGGAATAACACTCATTTGACAATCTCTGTGCAATTTTCCCTATCAGCAAACTGTCCAATACATTTTTCCAGAGAGCTGAGTGTTTGTTTAGTCTTTAGAGCTTCTGTCCACATCGTGTGACCTGTTCCTGTCTGTGTTTTGAACTAGATGCATATTGTCATCTGGTTCAGTGGTTTATGGAAAATGTAACAATGAACAACGGCACGCTGTTGCTTTGTTTAACCTTAAATAAGCCGTCTGGTCAACCTTAACTCTGCAGCCCATTCAACCCTAAACCAACAACAAAATGAACCTTCAACAGCAAAGTGTGAATCAATGCCGAACAGATCGACAGCTTTCGGCATGTCCCTTCAGGGCTCGCCGCAGCACAACGTGTTCCGCACAGCGATATGATACAAGTCTTTTACACTGGTGGCTGGGCAGGCCACACCTGGGATTTGAACCAACGGCCTTCTGCATCCCAACCCAATAAAACGCTGTTAAACTTGAAAATTTTGTTTTAGTGCTGCTGAAATAAAGAGCAACTTAGCTAAACCTAAAGCTTTATGGTCAGCTGGAATTATCGGCAACAGCCTGTGTTTTTTTAGGCCTGGGCATCGAACTTTGGTACGTTTATGGTGCAGAATGACAGAATTGTAAAAGACAGGAGAGAGAAAGACAGAGCTTCTCCACAGCACAAACTGTCAGGAGGTGGAAAGGGACTTATTTAGATTTACATGAGGCACTTTGTGGGTTTTATTTTTCAGATCAGACTTTGTGTGGCGTGACAGACCGGAAGCATTTCACTGGCCTGTCTGCAGCCATTTGTTAAGCACGTGCCCTTTGGAGAAAGCTGATTAGAAACGCGGTTATGCATATAAGTGACGGAGACGTCACCATCCTGGACTGTAGCCTGGTTACTTCAGGCCATGGAAACACACAGCTGCTGACTATTCTGTCCATTCTTCTGCATCTTCACCCAGTAGTTAATGTTAGGACATTTTTTGACTTTAACAATTTTATGTTTGTTGCAGACTAAAGAAACCTAATCTGATAACCTGAATAAGGAGTTTCACCTGCAGTAAATATAAATAAGTATGGCAGCAGCTCAGTTGGCAAAGCAGTCGCCCACAAATCACAGGGTCCGCTGATTGACTTCTCGATCCTCCTGGCCTCATGTCAAAGCATTAAACACTGAAGCTTGGCAGACACCATCACTAGTGATTGAGTGTGTGAATGGATGAATGTTAAGCATAACTGTGATTAGTATAAAATCCCTACACAAATGTGCCAAATAAAAATAAATGACATAGGAATATTCTGGCCCCTTCTTATTCCTACAAGCTGGGGTCCTCTACCGGAGGACTGGGAGCCCGGGGGTCTTGCGCAGTGTCTTAGCTGTTCCTAGCACTGCACTCCTCTAGACAGAGATGTCAGATGTTGTTCCTGGAATCTGCCGGAGCCACGGGGTTCCTATCACCACAGGTACCACTTCTGCCTCCACCTTCCACATCTTTTTTAACTCTTCTTTCAGCCCTTGGTATTTTTGAGCTTCCTCCGTCCTGATGTTGGCATCGCTTGGAATATATATATTTTTAACACCAGTTAACACTGAATAACAACAGTTGTTAAAAACTCTACCTGCACGCCGCTGTTCACTTTTTATTGTTACCAACTAATGAATAACCAGCAAATAAAAACAGAACAGTTTTACTACAAATTAAAAGACTCCAGTTATTAAATATTAGACACAGAACTACATTAGAGCGCACCTAAATTTAGGCGAAATATATATTTTGTCACATATAAACCGCTGGACTATAAGGCCAATATCCAGGCTGAGAAAAATATCTGTTGCAAAACCAGATATAGGCATGAGGATGTTCTGTTAACAAGACAGATGACAGTTCAATAAATAAACGGCCAAAGGAGAAGACGTCTCTTATTTTCATGAGCCAAGGAGTTGCCCATAAGTCTTTATTCATACACCTGAACCTGAATGGTCAAGAAAAGTGCTGATGTTTGCTGTTGTGCGTCTTGGGTTGCTGCGCTAAGAATAAAAACTGGCAGTTTGCAGGTTCATAGAAAAGCAGTGTAAAAGGCAAAACTCCAGTGGAAAATACCTGTTAACAAGACAGATGACAGTTCAAGGGTTTTACAGGTCAAGGAGGACAGCCAGCTGGACAGAGGTGACAGTGAGGCCTCCAGGAACAGCCAGCTGGAGGAGGACAGCACTGCCCCACTGCTGGAATTTGGCAGCAGACCACCACAGAGCTAGGTAACTGACAGCTCTGAACTGCTGATGGTTGCAGGCCAGCGGGTTTCACAAGACTCAAAACCTCAGCACTAAGCTAAATTTGGCGAGATGAGGTAGACAGACGAGCAAAGCAGCTGGGAAGGAGTCCACAAACAGAAACCTGTGCCTATGTTATCGATAACAGAATGTGTGACTTCTTCTGCTTTTCCTGACTCTCATCACTACTGACGTGGGATCTGATACCTGGTTTCAAATGGGAAATTTATCCAGTATTGTAAAACTCAGCATTTAAAAGAATACCTTATCAAACATTTTATTAACTTTCTATAATTCACTGTCTGATAATAACACAGAAAGGAAAAAAAAAATTGTGTGTATGTAAAGATGGCATAAACAAAGGCGTAACAGATGGGAAGATCCTCTTAATCGCATGTCACAATGCTCAAAAATACACAGCCAAGTGCTTCAGTTACCATAAGAAAATACACGCACGGGCTCACCCACGTAGTCCGGACAGCGCACTAGGGGGCGTGAAGGATATAATCCGGATAATGTTGGCAGCGTTTTACTCCTAAAAAAAAGTCAGGGGAGTGTCGGAATTCTAGTGCTCGAGGCAGCGGCTCCCACGCTCACTCTCCCTCCATCAGCTTTACACGTCCAGCAGTCCATCATATCAGTAGAAGCTGTTGAGAGTCTTTGTTTTTCTTACACTTAATTAAATGATTAATGTCGGCACAAACTTTGTTATCGGTGTAGATTTTACATTTTAGGGTTAAAGAAATTATTTGAGTTTGCTGTCGTAGAAATCATTTTCCACACACTGGCAGTTGAACAGGAACACCACTGAGTCTGACAGTTTATGTTTGTTCAACTTCACAACCGTTGTGGGAGACGTTAAACTTTACTGCATTATACTGAGGTCCTTTTATACTTAGTCTGGGTAGTCTAATACATGCGCAACATCATTAGAAATATCATAATAGCTACGCGAGACACTGTCTAATAAACCATTTAGTGAGAACGTACACTATGTACAGGACTGATAAATCTCATCTATTAGGACAAACTGAAATCCATCCTCTAAAAAAAAAAAAAATAATGTTTCTGATCAAGGTATCAGAGCTGAAGAACTGAGGCTACTGGAGTCAACGAAACAGTGCATTTTATGGCTGCAACAAGGAGTCAATTTTATTATGAATTCATCTGCTAATTTCTTAACTGACTAATGGTGGAATTTATGGAATGTCAGAAATCAGAAAAGAAACTGTTACAGATTTTTACATTTTAAATCACCAAAGTTGTTTGCCCAAAACTGAGAGGGAACACGTTTTTAATTCACAGTTCATTTTACTTTACCTATATTTTACATTCTGTGTCTGCTAAATATTTTGATGCTACGGCCATCTTTGTTGTGCTGACTGTGACCGTCAGCTCTGCAGAGAGATGGAGTACAACGTATTCATGTAATACTTTTGGTTTGGCAACCGCTGCATCGTACATGTGATCAAACAAATGCCTTTTTTCAAGATGAACTAGAGGATTATGAACAGAATTGTGCATAAAAGCTGGGAATTCTTTTATTAGTTTTTAGGTTAAATGCTAATAGGAAAATAGAATCTGTTGTTGCCTTGAAAAATAGACACAGTGGAAGCACAATACTGAGTCACAGGTCAACTCTTTTCAGTGTGTTTTACATACTTCATGAATCCACACAAGGAACACAGAAAACGTTTGAGATCATCCTCATCTTCAGAATTATATTCTAAACTCTAAAGCCGAATAAGTCTGAATGTTTTTATTTATTAAGCCAGAAATGTTTCAGTTACTGTAACCTCATGTTTTAGAGCCGTGGGTAAAATATCAGCACAAGTCTGCTCTACATCCACACAATAACAGGGAGACTAGAAAAGCCAGGCACCCAAACCCACTGTTTTTGTGAAACAGCAGCCCACAGCTGTGCCCAAGGCTCCTTCAGCAAGGCAGTGTGGAGCGAACAGAGTCCGGAGAATAGCAACATATTGACAGCAGACATAAAGCCCATCTGCTTTCTCTTACCTTCTCACCACAAACCACTTTCTTCAGGTTTCGGGAGTCGCTGCCGTCCACCTCTTCTTGCTCTATTGTCATGGCGACAGGCTGGCCAATCCCTGCCGAGTCGAGCGTCATGTTCCCAAGCTGCTCCGCTGCAGCCAAATCAGGAGTTTGTTGGCCCTCGAATGGCCCGCTGCGAGGGGCCCCAGATTCTTTCTCAGTGTTAACCATTACTGTGGCCCCAACCTCCATTTTGTCTTTCTTAGCTTTCCCAGACAGGCCGTCCTTGTCCTTTTTCACAGCAGGGAGGGTGCGGGACGTTTTACTTGACTTATCAGTTCCTTTAGTCGGGGTAGAGTTTGGGTTCTGTGGTGCTGGGTCCCCAGAGGTCCGACTCTGAACCTCCTTTTTAGTTCCGTCTGAGACCGGGCCCTTAACACACTCCTTAGAGTTTTTACTACGTTTGGATTTGGATTTGCTCTCCTTGCCCTGCGCAGCAGCTACAGGACTAACAAACTTTATATTCTCAGGTAAAGCAGCCACAGCGCTGGGAGGGGCAGCCATGCCACCTCCCTCCTTACTGCTCAGCATCTCTAATTTGTCCTTCTCCAAGTCAGCGTCCAGGTCAATGATCAGATTGCCAACACCGATATCCCACTCATCGCCACTGTCATACGTGTCCACCGCGTTGGAGTCCACACCTTTCCCGCCTGCAGGGCCGCTGCTGAGGGACATCTTAGTAGGAGTGTCCCGGAGCGCCGCAGGAGGGCCGCAGGAGGGCTGCGCTCCTCCCAGCCACAGGACGCCTCCTCAGGGCTGGACCCCGTGGCTCCTCCTTGCTCCCCACATTGCCTCCTGAAGACAGGGCAAACAATGGGTTAGATGGCAGCCAACCAGCCACAACAGGCTAAATGGTAATAATTATGATTTATTTACTACTGATTACACTTTGGATGAACTGAAACAGACTCATATTAAATTAAGCTGAAATTTGTTTCACAAGAAAATTCTCCAATTACTAATTCTGAAAATTATTTTCCAATCACTTTCAGTCCTATTTGGCTATGCTGCAATTTAAGAAAGCTAAAATCTAATTGGAACAGCTGCTTTGTTAATTGTTTCTATGTTTTGTAGATTCATAAATTAAGGTAGCAGAAACATGGGACAAACCCATGTGATATCAGCCATTTATTTGATACCAAATAAAAACACTGTTTTACAACCAAACAGAACATGAAAAGGACAGAAACAGTGAGGACAGTATGGTGCATTTAGTTTTGCTACCATATTGCTAGATAGTAATTAATGACAGAACCAATTAAATAAGCAGCAGCAAAAAAGCTCCTTAGCTCCTGCTGCAGGCCTGATGGCGCCGACTGAAACTCAACTAGACGAATTAAACCGCCTCCAGCAGCTTCATCTACAATAGGCCCTCTGTTAGTTTAAAGGACATTTCCCAAGTCGTTAGCCAAAGCATTTTAAAATTGTTACAGCCTGCAGCAGAACACGTTTAAGACTGCAAATCTTTTTAAATGCTTTAAGGCCTTTTTGAGGATATTTAAGTTCAGATATGCAGTCTGAGCCAAGATCTAGAGAGATGTGAGCTAGGGACATGATCAGTTTGAACCACATGCACATAATCCGGATGTTATTGATAATCTAAGGGAGCAGCAGTCCAAGCCCCGACCTTGTGATTGTTTATTATATTTAAACCTTTCAAAGTGACAGAGGAGCAGATCCACTGAGCCAAAGAAGAGCCTGGCCTTGTTTGTTGTGCTGTAAACTACAGCCTCACAGCTGCTAAAATTAAGCCCGTGTTGATGAGAAATCACAGCAAATGACTGAAAGGTGTTTTCCCAGCAGTACTCAGCAGAGGCATTCCCTGCTCCAAAGCCTCCTTCGGGACAACTATCATGTGAATGGAGTGGCGTGACCTCTGACCTCCTCAGATAACGTAAGCCTGTTGACGTGTATGAGACGTATGCTAATTAAGGTTCTAGTTAACACTGTGTGAATCAAAGAGACATGGCACGAGTTAAAACACATACAAGCGATCTTTCATTTGCAGCCACAAACTGCAATGACACGCACTCAAGTAGCCACGTTCCTCAGAGACATCACCTTTCCCTGGTTTACATGAACTGAAGAAACCTGGTTACTGGACAGAATCTGAATTTATTGCCAGGCACAGTTAAGAACACTGAACAGTGCTAGGAATTAGTCTTTGGGTCAGATGCAAACAAAACCTAAAGAAAAAAGGTAAGGTGCAAAGGTGTGACACAATATGAAATATGTCCAGAAACCATATAATACAATAAAAATACAAATGAGTGAACAATGTGAGGTGGTACCACCTCTAAAGTGAAAGTGACAGAAGAGTTTTCAAATGCAATTTCTCCTCTGCCTCTGACCTACTTTGAAAGCCACAAATTTTCCCTCTATAGTGACAGAAATCACTGCTTTCAGAAGCAGGTTGTTTTTTTTTATCGTATCTGTGCGGTGAGATTCAAAGTGAACACATGGGGATAGCGAAGAAAAGATGGGAGAGAGAGAGCGTTGATACACAACAATAAGTGAATGAAAAAGAAACTGCACTCATAATCAAATTGTTTGGACTGTGTCGTGTTTTAATTTTCAGTCAGACATTGTGTGGACCTTGATTTAAAAAGGCGGCGATACCACTGCATTAAGGATCAGTCATTTCATTCTCGCCGAGAATATAGATGGACCGTGTGAAATTGTTGGCAAACTAATGTTGTGCATGGTGTCTCTACAGAACGTGCCCTCATGTAAAACACAACGCTCAACTTTAGTGTGCACGGCATGCAGATTTAACATCAACAGTTTTCAGTTGAATATTCATATAACAGTCTAACTAGTCAAATTTATAATACAAGATATAACTGCAATCTGTAAGATAAACAATGAAAATATCTTCAATTACATTTCGACTTGTCATAATTTTCTGTGGACATTGGATATGATGTCAATGTTGTTTATTGGAGACACTGAATTCCAATTACAGATACCTGAACCTTATATAACTACTCAACCGTAATTTGAGATAAATGCAACCACATTTTAACTAGCCTGAATTTTAATTCTAAAAAAATCTCTAATTACATTTTGATTGGTCAGAATGTTCCATTGACTTGAGTGGGAAAACGCATTTAGGATGTTTATGATGATATAAAGTGAGTTCCAGATATCTTTAATTACATTATGACTAGTCAACATTTAAATTACACATATCTTTAATGACATTTTGACTAATCACAATTGCATCTGAAGAAATCTTTAACTCGGCACATTTACTCCTGGATAAAAGTAGTGAATAACTGGACAGGCCCAGCCAGCTGTCAGCCTGGTGTGTGTTGGGGAGAAGCTTTTGTTGTGTCGTGCACCATCGGTGCTGGTCAAACTCCGAGCTTTTAGGCTGTTTCGACATGTTAAACTGAATCCGTGTTGGCCCATCAGTGACGGAGACCACTTTCATCGGCCTTTCAGCTTAGTGAACCAGTGCACAAAGAGTGTCCCCAAAAGGTCCCCGGTCTTCCACTTCCTATTTCTCTGACGTGCAGCGCCACATGCTCAGCAGCTCTCGCCTTTTTCCATTCAAAAGCCACTTGTTGGCCAGAGAAAAATGAAATGAGCCGACACCAACACCAGAATATACCTGCAGATGTTACAGCAACAATGGTAAAAAAAAAAAGAAAACATAAAGTAATTTAATTCAGAAATGTTGTTCAAGGAAAGGACAATGAAGAAAAAAAAAATGGATGACATGTTTTGGTGGATACTGCCCAGCCCTGTTTTTCTGCTGAGGCTGCCGCTATCCTAAATCATTCTTTGGTTTATCTGTTGAAGTCTGTCACTTGCACCAACTTCATCTTCACTAAGCCAGAACCACACAGCCAAAAATTGTTACTCCAGGCTCATTTCGACCCACCACTGAGCCTGTTTGTCTGTCAGCAGAACCGTGTGAAAACATTTTCACAGATTGCCATGAAATTCATTTGACAGTGAGGCTTTGATCCCAGGAACAGCTGGTTAGATTTGGGCCTGACCGGGATTTCCACTGCTGGTCAAATTTAGTTTGTTTAAGTCCAAAGACAAAACTCAGACCCTTAAGCCTGAGGCACTGTTTTCCAAGAACAAGGACTCCATTTCTAAACGTATAACTTATACTAATTATGTGTTTCAATGTGTTCAACGTTAGAGTAAGTTTGTGCCGATAAAAAGGGACCAGTAAGTGGCTGATTTTAGTCACTAGATTAACGAAGGCCTTCTTGAATCCACTTTTGTGAAACTATAATGACTAAAACGAAGCAATTCTTGTTTTTATGATGGCTTTTGGTTTTGCCCGATACACTTTTGAGACTAACTAAGAGCTGGTCCAGGAGAACTCTGCTGAGCTGGAGGAAAGCTGTTCCGAACATTTAATAACCCAGAGCTCGAAATAATCGAGCGTGGACAGTAGGGATGTGTATCGGCAAGAATCTGGCAATAACGAACCACATCCATGAAATAAAAGAAGCTGACTTTTTATGCAATTGTGTCATTTTCTGTCCATGGAAACGTGGCTAATTTCTGCATTTTGATTTCCCATCATCTGAAACTAAGACATGTCACTTTACATCGCCCAGTGTCAAAACTGGGATACAACACACGTCCTTGTCATCAGTGGAGTCCTACTCTGAAGCCAAAAGGTGAGAGGGTTTTAAGTGAATTTGACTGACACGTTTGACAAATAAAGGCATGCATCTAGGATGCTGACCTTTGACCCTGTGCAGCGGGAGCCTTGCTTATGCCCTAACTGTTGAACGTGGCCAATTAGACACTGAAAGCTGGTGGCTGAAAAAGCAGATGGTGTGACAGGAGGGGGAAGCACTAATCCTGTGACTAATAACACCACTTCAACTGCTTTGAGAAAAACACAGAGGACAAAGCGACAATACAGAACCAAAACTGAAAACACCCACGAGAGACACCTAACACAAGGACAACTAAGAATAAGCTGGATGTATATGAATGTAAAGAGTAAATAAAATGACGTGGAGAAAACATACATCTCCAAGTGTCTAATCAACTGTTATAATCGGAACGAGATCCAGTGCATAAATAAACACCTTTGATGAACTATAACACACACTTTCATAATTCTTGACAATTATAGACTGAGTACCACATGGAAAACAAACTGAACATTAATTGCTAATAAAATGTATCCTGTAGCCTCACAATCCAGCAGGGAAGCCACAAGTTCAAAAGATAAATGCTGTACGAATGCTGCTGTACGTCGAGCAGCGAACATAAACAAGCCTATCGAGCTCCTGTGAAGAGCTGCAGGGATGTGGACCAGTGCATTAATTCCTGAGCTGCCGCTGTTAAAATGACTGAGTGGATTAGCTTGTGGCATCCAGACTGCATAGCTGCTCCCGGATCAGACTTTACGCTCAACTGCCTCTGATACTGCACTTAATTAAAGGCGGGAGGTGGCACGACGTTCACAGGAGGCCCTGCTCCTCGGAGCGCCCTGCCTGGCTGTCAGCCACCGAGCAGCCTCTTTATATGGAAATGAGCCCGAGATGCTGTGACCCCACAGAGCCGGCCGGGCCTTCATCAACAGCAGGACAAATCATCCAGGCTGCTCTGACGGAAACTTGGCCCGGACCGTTCCACAACTCAACGAGGACAAGCCTGAACGCTAGCAAGCATCCACCGACTCTGCCGGGCTATAAAGTACACGTTCCCAGCAGAGCGACTCCTTGTGCCGATATTAACAGGCCGTCAGATTCCTGATGATTTATGCCAGGCTGCGCTGCACTGCAGGAGGAGGAAGACAACACTGGGAAAGTGCCAGCTTCTGCTGAGCGGCTCATGCTGTTTGGCTCTGTGTGGACTGCTGGGAAACTGGCTCCGGCTGAACTGCTTGTGCTGCATCTGCTAAAGAAGTATATTTACATTTAATTGTACTACTTTTTTTTTTTTAAGTAATGACAAGTATAGTTCACATATCATCAACATAGACTGTTTGGAATATTAATTTTTATTCAGCAGCGCACCAGATGAAGCTATAGGAAACTGGATCTGTAATCCTTCCTCTCTATCAATGTACATCCAGTTATTTTATTACGTACAGTCAGGGAGTGTATATAATACACATATAAATGTATAATAAATCACGTCTTACATTTAGAACCCCCTCAGTCAATCAGAGGGTAAAGTTGCCATCTATCAACCACAGGGTCAGGTCTGAATACCACGTGGAAGTTTCCCAGCACTCCAGCCTGTCCACAGAAATGCCCAAAGTGCTGAGATTACACAAGCATGTATTCTTATTCGGAATAGAAACAACTGGCTATTAAAAGCCCCGCAGTTCAAGCTGCATCTCATGATGAAAGCCAGGAACTCATCCTGGACTTGCTAGGTTGAATATAGTGAAACTTCTACAAGCCCCTTCCCTCCAGAAGGTAGATGGCTGCCACAAACAGCTGTTATTAATGACAAGGCCAGTGGCACCATTTACACCCATTTAATGTCACATGTTGACATGCTGCTGCTAAAGGTCTGGATGAGCATCCAGTACAAATACAGTCATTCTCATCATCTGCAACAAAAACGGGTGCTGAGGCAGACCATCTGCATGGACGTTATTTCAGAATCCACTGACACAAAGCAACATGATTCGGAACCATTACTGTGCAATGCAAATAAATTTGCTGCGTTTAATTAGACCTGGTGGAAAATGTGTCTCTGCAGGCAAATGCCTGAGTTTTCGCTGTGACATGTGCTTGTTTAGTGACAGTCAGAGTTTGCAAACCGCAGGTTCACTATGAGAACAGCAGGCGTCTATGTATTTATAGCCACAGCTGTCACAAAGGGCACAAATCTTCTCAAGATTCAGGAGGGAAGGACGCTAATTCTATGTATGTCCATGTATCGACACTGTGCAAATGTAACAGAACTCAAGCCAGTGGAGATTATTAATGATGCTTATGTTTTGTCTGATTGTTTTCAACCGCCACAGCATGGTAAATAATTCAGCAGGTACTGCATATACTGAGGAGATGTGCAGTTCAACCAAGACCTTGCTAATTTCTCTGACAGACTTCCATTGTTAAAACAACAACCAGTCACCTTTCTGCATTTATGAGAGTGGCCATTCTGTTGCTGGCCATATACCTGCTCAAGGTGTTTTCTGATCACACTGCCTGAGCCCTACAGTGACACTGACACTAGATTATTCAAACAAACTAATTAATAAAACTGTTTTTATCCAGACCTCTTGAATATCGAGGCACTGTTTTGGTTGATTTGGTTCATTTCCTGAGCTGCTGCTGGCAGGTATAACCACCGACCCAGGCTAGTCTAGTAAACTGGCTAGCTTCAGCTGTAAACCACTGACTCACTGACAAGCAAAAAGCATTGCTGTCAACAAAGTGAGATCAAAACGAGGCAAACACGCTACCACTAACAAAGCAGGAAATTATAGTGATGAGAGCGCTGATTGAGGGCAGCTCAGGTCAGCGCTCAGACAGAAGCAGGTCATGTTTTACACTGCTGCTCTGATGCTCATCTGTCTCTATAGTTTGACCTCTGAACCTGCTGCTGTCCAGCAAAACACACCGGGTTTAGGTCACTGTAAAATTCTACAGGGCTGGTGCGACAAACACCACTTCAACTCAAGATACTGCCTACAATTCAAAGGGAAAATAAACGCAGACAAGAAAAAGACAGAATTATCTTCATCTGCTGAGGTGTTGCAGGGGCGAGACACAACCACAAATACAGAAACTGATAACCTGCAACTCCAGCTACATGTTAAGACACAAAATTGCGTTTGATAATGTCGGCTTCACCTTGCGTAGACAGAACAAAACACATTATCTGTGCACCACAGACTGAATCAGCAATCTGGCTAGCTGCGGGACCATATAATGCAAATGTGCTTAATGCACCAAAGTCATGCTAATGATCTTAATTTGTTAACCACAGCCACAGCACAGTCTGTTTACTATGGAAACCAAAGCTCTGCACGTCTGACAAGTGCAAGGCCTGGAGCTGGAGAGAGAAGCTGTCAATCAAGGGCTTCTATAAGTATTTAAATGTTATTAATGGAGAATGACTTTAAAAATAACCACAAGGACACGTATTAGAGGACCAGCTGAAACACATTAGCTTAGTCACTGAATGTTTTGCACAGCATCTATATGAGGAACTGCACTTTAAAGATAAATCCACGATGACCTTAACCTTTGGCACCGGCACCTGTCGGTAGGCTCTGAATGTGCCCTGCAGTTCTGTAGATCTACTGCAAATAAATTCAAAAAACAATTCCAAAATTGACAACTGCTTCTGAGGTCCAGTTTTGTCATGAAGTTCACAAAGAAGCAAAAATGACAAGAACCAGTCTGACTGGAACTGAGACACTATCGAGCACATATCAGTGTACAACCCGAGCAGAGATAGAAACAGGAGGACGCTTCTCTGCGGACAGATTATTTCCTCTTCTTCTCTCAATCAGAAACCAGGTCTGTCTGCAGCTTATCTCAATGCAAAGCCATAAAAATCTCATACAAACACTTCAGCCATGTCCAACATTAGATTTTATACAGAAACATGTGAACACATTTTATGTTAGTTGTGACTTTGACAGGATGTTGTTTTCTCTGCAGCCTTTTAACTTCTCCTGTGAGACAACTGTTCTGGAGTTGTTGCAAATGTGTTCCAATGAAACAGTTACATAAACGGGCAGCTTTCCAACTGACTGTTACTGGCATTTCAAGAAGAAACTGCTGTTAATTAAAACCAAGAAGTCCTGTAGAAAGATGAAAAACCTATAACGCATTTCTTCTTTTTATTTGTCATTTTATGGATTTGGTGTGATTATGGATTAAATAATCCACCTATCAGTATATAGTGTTAACGAGCTCCACTAAATAGCAATGTTCAATTATTCATGCATGAATAACTGAATCCAGCAATATTGTATATCATTCTGAAATTACCTGTTCTGCAAAACTCTATTTAAGTAGGCTACTTTAAGTATAAATTGATGAAAATACTAATTTCTACACTGTGGTAAATTAATGATATTTTACTTAAGTAGAAGATCATATACTTTCTCAAACAATCAATACAATTCAAATTTTCAATTCAGCTTTATTTATATATAATCATGGTTAAAAATGACTCAGATTCCTTGCAGTACTACAGGGGGCCAGAGTTATGTCATCTAAAGTAACAATATGGTTGGACAATATGTTTCTGAGACTTAAAGACATGCTTGTAATTTGATCAATCGATTTGTTTCATCTGGTTCCATAGATAGATATAACTGCGTGTCATCAGCATAGCAATGGAAATTTAAGTAAGCTCAGCAAGATCTATGGGCACAAAGCAGTCTAAAAGGAACTGAAGCCTTACTAAGGATTCTAATTGTGTTGTATTCGTGGGGAGAGTCTGATGAATTTTGTTTCTAATAGCTACAATTTTATTTGTGAAGAAAGTTGTGAAGTCGTTGCTGCTTAGAGTTAAGGGAATAGTTCGCTCAACTAGTATGCCAGGCGTACACAGACCATAGGGTCAGTGGTTTGATCCCTGGTCCCGTCTTGCTGTGTGTCAGTAAGTCTCCTTGATCAAAACGCTGAACCCCAAGTTGCTCCTTGTGGGCCAGATGAGCACCCTGCATGGCAGCCATTGCCACTGTGTGTGTACTCAATTACTCTTAATCGCATCTGCCAAATGACTGAATCTAAATGTAAATTTGTATAAGCATAAACTCTTTTTCCAGGCTAAGCACGATTCTTGTGAATGAGTGGCACGCCACTTCCTTTCTAGTTTTCGTGACGCCTGGAATCCCTATGGGCCGCTAAAGCTTTTTCTTCAGCCTTGATACTTCTGGACCTGTCGGCAGCCTTTGACACTGTAAACCGCCAGATCCTCTTGAATACAGTCTGTAACTTGGGTGTCTCTGGACCAGCTCTAGCCTGGTTTCGGTCCTCCTTGTCTCGACGAACCTACAAGTTATCCTGGCAGAAGCGTGATTCTGAACCTCATAACCTCTCCACTGGTATACCACAGGGCTCTGTTATTGGTCCTTTTCTTTTTTTCATCTATACTTCTTCCCTGGGCTCTATCATCCATTCACATGGCTTTTCACATCACTGCTATGCGGACGACACGCAGCTCTTCCGGTCCTTTCCGCCAGATGACTCCACTGTCTCGACACGCATCTCTGCCTGTCTCTCTGACGTCTCTGCTCAACATCTCCAAGACTGAGGTTCTAGTCTTCCCAGCCAAGCCGTTGACGCAGCACAACATCAGCATCAACATTGGATCCGAAGTGATTACTCCCGCTAAGTCGGCCAGAAATCTGGGGTTCATCATTGACGACCAACTGAGCTTCACGGAAAACATCGTCTCAGTCTCTAGCTTGTGTAGATTAGCGGTCTACAACATCAGGAAGATCAGACCCTACCTCTCTGAGTATATGACTCAACTCATCGTGCAGGCATTGATCATATCTCGTCTAGATTACTGCAACGCGCTGTTGATGGGGTTACCGGCATGCACGACCAAACCCCTGCAGATGATCCAAAATGTGGCAGCACGCCTCATCTTTAACCAGCCAAAAGGACTCACATCACTCGGCTCTTCAGATCTCTGCACTGGCTTCCTGTGGCTGCGAGGATTAAGTTCAAAGCTCCGTCTCTTGCCCACAGAGTGGTCAACTCAACAGCTCCGGCTTACTTAAACTCATTCATTCAGGTCTACAATCCCTCCCGTCCGCTGCGCTCGGCCAGCGAAGGACGTCTGGCGGTCCCAGCGCCACACAGAAGACAACAAGGAAAACTCTTCAGCTCAGTGATCCCACGGTGGTGGAACGAGCTGCCAAGCTCTGTGTGCTCAGCGACCTCACTCACTACATTTAAAACACTGCTGAAAACAGAATTCTTCCGTTTCTTCCTTTACTTCTTTGACATCACTTTACTTTGATGTTTTTCTCCTTAACTTACATTTTACTGCTTGCTTGTTTCCTCACTTGTAAGTCGCTTTGGATAAAAGCGTCTGACAAATGACTAAATGTAAATGTAATGAGGCTACTCTCAGTTATATTGGTACATGACGAAGGAATCGTTTCCTTCAATTTGTTCACAGTGTTTTCAGATAAGCACCTACCAAAGTAGAACTTTTTTCTACAGTGGACACTCCTGCTTCACCTTATCACACTGGGCTGGGATGGAGTTTTCACTGAAAACCTGCTGTTGTGTGACCCCATTTCAAACAAAACACAGGTCCAAGTCCTTGCGTACTGCAATTGGAAATTCCGCCTCTGCAGGACAAATAAAGGTTTAGCTTTTCTTGTCCCACGGTTAACAAAACCTGCCTCCAGCTGACCTCTTTCACTACAACCATCTGATTGTTTTCCTTTATCAATTCCTAAGTGAGCAGCAATGTTTAGCCCCGACTTGCGGCTGCATCTTTTCACATCGCTGTTTTTTAAAACAATCTCTTCATTGTTTGTGCAGTTTCTGAAATACTTCCAGAATATGGAGCTAGCTAACATTCTACCGCAGTGAACAGTTTGACCCATCCTGTGTCTTTCTACCTCTCTTCCCCCGCCACCCACACACTGTCCACTTGTATAACTTTTTTGATTCATATCGGCTAATCTTTACAGCCCTATACAATAGATATGACAGCGTGTTCCCACTAAACTCTGATATTTTATTTGCAGATGCTACCAAAGTCCAGCAGCTCTGAGAGCAGAACTACAGTCGCTCATTCCCTGCAAAGCTGTAGATAAATCTTATCTGTGACATTTGTTGCAGTCACTTGGTTTTGCTGATGGTGACGTCAATCTTTGTCAGTCAGGTGGTACCACGCCCATAGCACACATAGTAGCTCACTGAGAGGAGGCAGATTATTTGAATGATCCAATATTGATTCTTGAAATCCCATAAAACTGTGTTTGGGCAAAGCCTCTGCTGCTGACAGTTTGGGCGTAGCTGTGGGACAGCCTTTGTTTTTTTAAATGTGCAGAACAATGACACTTTTGTTAAAGGTTATGGTGTTAAATTAATATTGTTCAACTGATTTGCACATGTAGCACTGAAAAATGTAGAGTGTCATATGTAAAATATCCATAAAATGTAGATGTCACTTTTTAGCTGTTCAAAAGCTGCCAAAGAAAATATCTCTGCAGTTCAAGGGATAGTTATCAGACTTGAATATAAATCAAACTGGATGATCAGTATGAATGGGGTTAGTGTATTCCTTGGTATGCTTTTAGAAATGGAAACAGAAAGAAACAATATACTTGTATCAACATACAATCCTGAAAGTGTCAAACTCTTGTCAGTTTGTGTGAAGTTTCCTCCTTGTCTTTCTCCCTTAAAAAAAAAAATTGCAATTCAGTGTCTGCTGACGAGTCAGAGTGTAAGGTGTGTACGGTCCAGTGACTTTCAGGTGGACGGAGCAGTGTTGCCACCCTGAGCCCTTTAACCACAGGAACTCCGGACAATGTCCAGAGAATCAGGCCCAAGCAGCAGCATGGTCAGTTGACCAATGATAATCATAACCAGAAAGGATCATAAATAAGCTGTGACAGGGCCAAAATGTCCAGTCTCTCACTTCATTTGCCCTGATAAACTACTAAATTTAACTCAACGGTTTGTGATCAATCCTTGGAATCACTATTACTAATAACTTAATCTGATGAAATGAAAATATGAAAATATAAATATACTTTTAATATGAGAAAGACACAGCCGCATGCTGATCTGATCGTAGGAAATAAAATAAATAAGATAACCAGCTAGCCATTTAATTAGATTTTTGTTTTTTGGGGGGGAGGCAAGTCAGAGTATTTACAGTACGACACCATAGATATCCAAAGTAGTGTGTGCCATAATGTAGTGACATCCAAATCTGAATCCGCTTCATTGGTTAGGTATGCTAACACATACAGAGGACCTGTGGTTGTTGGTAGCTCTCAGGGACATGGTCAATACTAGATAAATACAGACAATAACAATGACAATTACAGACAAGAGAGTAATGGCTACCGACAACATTAAAATGAATCTGTAAGTCGCTTTGGATAAAAGCATCTGCCAAACGACTAAATGTAAATGTAAAATGACAACCCTGCTGCAGTGTGCACGGCAGTTTCTTGTACACTGAAGTTTCAGGGTCTGCTTGTGTGGCCATGCACTGGTTGAGCATTTGTATGTCTGGTTTCTGAAGCCGATCATGAGTTTGAGGGCCTCCGAAGAGAAACTGTGCCGGTATCTGGTGGTTTTGGCAGAAAAAAAACTCTACAGCACCTGCCAGAGGGGAACAGCTGTGTCCAGGGTAAGGGGTCAGCGGTGATTTCCCTGGATCTAGATTAGTACAAGTCCTGGACAGTGGGCAGAGGAGCACCAGGGACTCTTTTTGCCATTCTCACTGTCCACTGCTGTCTGTCCTTGTCCTACTTTTCATATGTGCTGAATTAACCATATCATCGTATTTGGGAGTTGACGTGTTTGAAGCTGCTCAAGCTTCTTGTAACATCTGTATCAATGAGGCTATTTACCAACTACAGAAACACCTTTACGCATGCAAAGGTTCATCAGCAGTATCTTCTAAAATGGTTTCAAATAATATGAATACTATCTTGTTCATGAAGTGAGGATTTGATTTACGAGTCTGTCACAAAATGTTGGGTGGGTGGCTTAGGGGGAGTGTGGGCTGATGTCAGACAAAGTCCACCAGACTTTCCTCAGGCTTCAGATTTGTGCCAAAGTGGGTTAGGTTAAAAAAAAAAAAAACAGTAGCCTACATGCAGTCGGCTTTCCTTTGAGAGCGTTCATAGTAACTCTGCACACCACATTTGGATTTTCAAATTTGTGACTATTTAAATTTGTTAAAAGCTCGTTTTATTGTACGGCTGTGCACAGTGGCTTAAATCCTAGTGTCCACAACCTCTGCTTTCAGGTGAACCAAAGGCAAAAACATTTTATTTGCAATTTGACGCCTATCCCTGTTCACAAACTTAACCGTTAGTTTATGACGCATTCACAACATGGTTTCGCTATTAAAACTAAAGAATTTATCCTGTTTTGTCACATTACTGCAACATAACCCTAGTTTGTACTCCTCCGTTGATACACGTGAACAGCGACGCAGACCTATGCAGACTAGGGAATTATGGGTAATTGTAGGGCGCAGAGACCCTGATGCACACAACTCCCAAATCTCAATGCATTGTGCAGCGATGTGGGCCGCAGATTTACAGATTGATTTTACATAAAATCAATATTTTGATGTTGTTCTGTCGCTTTATTCGTTCCTTAATGTATTCATTTTGTTTTCACTGGGTTTTGTTGTCAAAAAAGAAAAAGGCAAATAAGAAAAGTTGGGGCTTAATATCATACTGTACTTCACATGGGACACAAATTATTTGGTTAACAATAATTAAAATTGTTTACCATTTTAATACTTGGTCTTTCAAATGACCACTCCTTTTATCTCTGAAAATATTCATAGGTATATTCAATACCAACAAAGGACAGGACATTGTAGGTCACCATGTCTATCAAATACATCACTTCCTGCACAGGTCTGGGAAAAGTTAATCTGCTCTGCATTTATCGACAGATGTCGAGTGAGACACTGCCATCATCTGGACCCTAACCTTCGAGCCCCTTAGGACCGGGTCCGTTTTATGTGCAGAGGCTTGTTTGTTTCAAAATGATAAAAAAAAGGCATAAGATGATTTTTTATGTCTCCTGTGTGCGATGATCATGCATTTAAATCGACCAGAGTTTCGCACAAGAGGACGGTTCCATTTCAGGCCATCTCCTGCTCTACAGGAAAGTGTCAGATGCGGACTTCTGCTAACACTGTCTGAAACTCAAGTATTGCTAATCAACTATTACTGACATGAGTCATAGCCTGCCAGTCAAATGAATAATGTGTGAAAAGGCAAATTATCTATGTTATAGAGTAGTTTCACGTTTTACTGATTCTTTAGCGCTGATTGATGCCATTTCTGGTTGGAAGAGAAGTGAAAGGTGCATGAAAACCACACACACAGTCTCCTCTGAAAGACTAAACCCTGCCGCAGTTAAAGTACGTGCTTCGGTGGATTATTTTACATTAAAGTGCCCCAGCAGAACGTCTGTGCCACACGTAACTTTAATGAGTAGTAAATGAATAAGTGACATCTCACCAAATGATAAAAAAAAAAAAAAAAAAACACAGAGAAAATAATTTGTAGATTTAAACAGCTCACGATTTGACCTGGGTGTGAGGAGAACTGATGACAAAACAAAATGTGATGTGTGTCAACTACAAACATTATTTAAACATTAAAGATATGGATACTATAGATAGTATTTTACATGATGAGTAAAATTTATTATGCATCTCATTTTCCATTATTTAAAGGTTCTTACTTTGTGAATAAGGCAGACAACATTGGGTGGGACGTCAGGCTACAGGTGTTACTTTAATGCGTCTGATATTCAGAAAAGATTACTCAAAAAATTGAGATAAAACTTGTAAAATTTTAATACAAAAGCATATGAAGTTGAATCCGTTTAATTAAAAAAACTGCATATAAATAGCGGAGATAAATAGTAGAATTACCTCTCAGCTTGCATGTCTCTCTGTATATTTTATTTACAGGCCTAGATTTTCTGTAAGTTTGGCTATTGGCCATGTGGTTGACAAAAGTTTAAAATTACTAAAACATTAACAAAAGCTAAAGTTCTGTTTGTTTACTACTACAATAAAATATGACTCTCCAGGCTTTGGATGATCTTCACAGCACTGCAGCATGTTAGCCACGACTGTGCTAAGCAGCAGTCAGCACCAAAACAATTATTGTAGTTTTTTTTTTAATTAGACCATCCTATAGTAAGTGAATAACAAAGCCTATCACATCTCTAGTGAAACGTGTTCACAGGACGCTTTCGACTAGCAGCATCACTGCGTCTCCGTTTATGATGCGTGTAGCTGGCAGGAAGTGAAAGTTAAACCACTACACCTGAGTGTCATGTCTCACACCTAAATAAAACGGGACATCCTCCATTTTGTGGACATGGTTTTCTTGAGAGAGAGAAAGAAAAAAAAGCCACATGCAGGTTTTTTTGTACTACAGCCTCTGCCAGTAGTGCAAACAGCTGCATCCTGTTTTAGCACAAATTGAGAAATATTAGAGACCAAAACTGTAGAATAACGAAACGTGAAGTGCCCTGAGCAATGCATAATCAGACATAAATGAAAGAAATGTTGATACTAACTGTTGAAGCTTAAAGACCTGGTCTAGCAAGATTCTCACTGCATGATTTTCATATTTAATGTGATTTTAAAAGTGCCGCGGAGAGATTCCGTGTGATAATCATGTGCTAATTCTCCTGTGACTGCTGCTATTAATGCAACAACACTGAAAACAGCCGCACCAAGACATCGCTATTAAAAGAGGCAGCCTGGAAAATAAACCCAACAACAGAACTATTCTGTGGCTCAGTGTTTTCTGCCTGCAACGTTCAGAACAGTTCACACAGCCCGTAAAACATTAATGACTGTGACCGTTTACAGCTCTAGGTGTTTACATTGACATTTGGCAGACACTGTTATCCAAAGCCACTTACAGACTAATTTGGCGCGCGCGCACACACACACACACACACACACACACACACACCCCATGGTGACGGCTGCCACGCATGGTGCCCATCCACCTGGTGGGTTGCTCAGGGACACGTTGACATGCAGCAAGGAAGGAACAGGGATCGAACCACTGACCCTGTGCTCCATGAACGACTTACCAACTGAGCTACAGTCGGAGGTGTCCAGGAAGACGTTAGCATTTAAGGGCACAATCCCACATAGAAACACGCAGAATTTCATTTTTTCAGATGTGTATATTCATGCCTAGTCCCCATATATTTTTTCAAATGGGGGTAAACTCTTTGGGTTCCTCTAAATCCTTTCACAGGTAATTTTAGCACATTCTTCACTGCAAGGTCAAATAAAGATTTGTCAATGACAAATTTGCTCTGAAGCCATTTCTCAGACTGTATTTTGTTTATTTTTTAAAACACGTTCCTGCAAATGTCTGCCATGATATAATCCACTATTTAGGTGTAATTGATATTGATTTTTTGGTGTGATGCAAGTAGCAATGGTGACTTTCATGGACTCGTGCACAGACTTTTGTGTTCCTGACACTGTGCTGCAAATGCACCATTAGACACAGACGACTACACATGCAGGAACACCAGGCCCTTGTTAACCATCAGCAGCCATCAGCAGTTTCCTCATGCAAATAAAGCAAGGTTACAAACACTAATTCAACAGTCGTAAAAACGGTGCGTAAAGCATTTTTCATACTGGCTGTCAAGGCCAATCAACAGTCATTTCAAGGAGATAAAATATCTGAAGGATGATTTTATTGTGCAGTAAAAGGACGTGTACGTGAACAGCGAGGAAGGAGCGGAGCTCTTACATCAGTGGCCACGTACGGCCTGCATCCATCAGTGCTCTCTGGGATTGATTACCCAGCGGGTGCAGCACACTGCAGAGGTTCAACACCAAAGCGCTGTGAGGTTATGACATTAAAGTGGAAATCAGAGTGTCCTGCTGTTACAAATTCCTCCGGCTGTCTGGAGAATTACTGCCATTCAAACAGACGAAATTTTTAATATTCGGTAAAGGGAAAAAACATTGCTCCATTAGTTCTGCGAGCGCACCAACGCCCATAGAAATTTATGCCAATATTGCCTTTCGGCAACCAACAGCAACACAGTCAGATTTGTAATTACCTTATTGCTATTTCTGTATAGTACAAGATGAGCCTGGGTAAATTCACCTCCACTCGACTCACCTCGTTATCCGTTCCAAATTCAGCACCACTGATACGCACATCAGCAGGTACTGTGCACAGCATTCGCCAATGTAAAGGGGAAATTGAGGGAAGAGTTGAGCTGAATCGAATCAGTTCAGTGCAGTGGAACTAGAGCTTAATGTTCTTTTTGGAGAGTAGGCGTTTCCTGCCGACTATGCTGTGTCCCGAAGTGATGTTAGTGATGAGTGACAATCAGCGGAGTGATTGTCTGAATTTGTGAGCTCTCACTTTAGCATAAAGTCAGCTCACCAGGACAATGACAGGTTCTTTTACAGCAAAAATGGAGGAAGCCTCAGATTGTTGACATATTCAGTGCATTTACGTAACCAGGTTTCAGTCTGCTGATTTCCTAACAGTCATGTAAACGAGAAGCTCGATTTCTGTAAATCCAGGCAGATTTTTCCTGGAGAATACAAGTTTCTTTTCCACGTATACATGAAGCAACGTCACATTGTGTATCCGCTGTGGGTCTCCCCTCGCCAATTGTCCAGCAAAACAAACAGAGCCCTCACCCCCCATCACCTGGTTACTTAAATCCATGTGAATGTAATCATATTCCATCTGCAGGCATCAGGGAAACACAAATTCTGCAAGGCTGTCAGTGTCAGAGCCTTTCCACGTGTAGTTATTAGTGACAAACTGATGGCAAACCACCATTACACTCCACCACAGCAGCTCTGTCCTCATCTTTTCACTCATCTCTTGTTCAGGGACAGATTTCAGTTGGCAGTCAGGAGAAGCATCAGCAACGCCTAAGCTCCACCCAGGCCTCTATCTCCCTCCACCTCTCACGGGCCAGTAAACACGTGTTTGTCAGTAAAACCGTGGGTGGTGCAACCAACAGCAGAAGGACCTCAAGTGAGTCTTCAGTGACCGAAACAGACACCGGCCCAAACAGAGCGGGATGCCCAAACCCTAGGATGTGTCTGCAAGGGACATCTGAGACACTTCACAGAAAAAACATTCAACTCATCTGAGTTTTTTGAATCTTGGCTTAATGTGAAGAGGTGCTGCTCAAGCTACAAATCCTCAATTGTACAGATATCATTGACTGAATGGCATTTGTTGGTATTTACATATTAACATCCTACAGACCTTAACAAACAGCTGCTTATATTATATTTAATATGTAATAGATTACTGACATACAATTTGATTATTATTAAAACTGCAGCTAATGGACAACTCATGGAGACTGTACCTGTGATCAGACATTGGATTCTGTTGCTTTTCGGGACAACTACATAAATGGCAAAGAAAGATATTTTTGTGCAAGCCCACTGCTATAAAATTGACTATTTTGTAACAGATGCACATTAACACAACGTTAAAATTAGTCTTGCAGTCTTAAACATTAACTGTTTGCTAAAGAGGAAATACAGTAGTACACTGTTGCATAGCGTGAACGCTTGCGATGCCTTTGCAACTTTAGTTCCAATTAGACGATCTTTCAGCCTTGATGGTATTTTAACTTCTCTAAGATGCTGCAATTTGTCTATATCCTCTTGACGTGGGATATCGAGCCTATAAAAATGATGATGGCATCACATGACATACTTTGTAATGTACAACATTAATCTAGTTTCTATTGCAGGACAATAATCTACAATTGATCAAAATGTCTGGTCAACATAAGAAACACAAGCAGGAAAAGAGAAAACTTATGTGCACAAAGCAGGAATCAAACATTTCCTGATTTTTATAACATTGTGACTGCTGCAAAGCACAAAAAGTTAAGATGCTTTTTAACACTAATACAACAACATCGATTTTATTGCCTCTAATGTCAGCATAAACGAGGTTCCCACGTGTGAGTCTGTGCCTTTACTCAGAACAAATTGGTGACAAAAACGCGGGTTCAGTCCCGCCTTGAATGGGCAGCATAAAAAGGGCGTTAAAGTACGACGGGTCTAGTCAAGCTCCAAACTCAGACTTCTGCTGCCTTGTACCTCACACGCAAGTCGCTTCGGATAAAATCATCGGCCAAATGACTAAATGAAAATGTATAAAGTAGACAAAGCGTTGTAAAACTGCTGCGTGACAGTTCAACACAACATAGACGTTTGCTCCTCTTTTACTGTTTAGTAACCAGGTCCCAAACCCTGGACGTCAAATCAAAGGTGGAACGCATTTTCCAAATGTAATGGACACAACTCATTAAACATTAATAAAAATTACCCGCTTCAACGGCCAAACGCGGCAATATACTGACTAATCAATAATATTGTTATGTCAGATTTTTTTCTGTACGATCCCCCACTGGCTTAAAAGCTCACATTACTTACGCTGGAACCTCCTCCTCTGCACGTTAACATAGTTTTAGTTCTTAGTTCAGACAAACTTGACAATATTCAGCCTTCCATCATTCACCAGCAGAGTCGGTTATTCTTCAAGTTGTGGTCACCACCATTTGTGTTTCCTCTTAAACACACACACCCCCCCATGTCACACTCGAACGCAATCCAACACAGCAGCTACTTTTACCTTTTATCACCTTTGTCAGAAAGGTGATAATTTCTACTATGTGTTTATCACTGAGATCAGCGAGTCGTACTGGAGTGTGTGACTGGGTTGAGATGAGAAGGAAGATTTACTTATATTTTACAGATTTTTAAAGAAGGCTGAAGTAAGTTTGTCATTCACACTCTCTCCTGGCAAACAGTGAAGGAAACTGAAGCCACAAATTGGTCGTGAGCCTGATGCTGGAAACGCTGATCGGAGCAGGTTAAATGGCTGTTGGACACTTGCACCCAACACCCCGCAGGATTAACCCGGATCCAGTCTGGATCAAAGACAAACATGTGTCATCGGTCCGTGTGTCTCTGTGGTTATGCTATGATAAACTATGATAAACTATGATAAACTATGATAGAGCTCAGTGCAACATTCCACGTGGACAACACGACGTTTTCTTCAGTTTAATCATGGAGTTGGTGACTGGGGGCATTTAAAGTCCAGCTCCTCTGACAGGCCTCAGCTGCTGACCCACACCGACAGGCATTGGGTCAAACGTTTGGCCGGACGGTTTACGGACAGAAACGAACCCCTCAGCTCTGTAACAGCTGGGCAGTAACGCAGGACCCAGTGGGAGCTGGTGGAGCAGCTCGCAGGATATTTCTGTTCTAGTTCTGTGGTTAGCATGTACGTTAGCCCATTACTGACCGCTGGTCACACCGATCCCCTAATCCTGACTGGGTCCAATTCACCCATCTGCAAACAGTACAACTGGGGGGACAGCTGCAAATACACCGATCCCACGGAGCTAGCTAGCCTAGCTACCGTTAGCTGTAGAAATCGAGAAGCTAGCTAACGTCAACTCGTCGGCCTCGGATTTCACTGCCCTTTAGCACAAAGCTAGCACGCACACCCATTCCGTCGTGTAATGGTTGTGACTGAGCAGCATTTACTGGAGACGAACCCAAAAACACAATCTCTCGAAATCCACATCGAGTGAAACGCAGATATTGTGAACAACCTCTGCACCAAGGACCGAGGCCCACCGTGGCCCGCTACAAGGCTGGTGAGATCCATTATCGGACGCCGTGCTGCTTCGCTCCACCGTGATATTGTTAGTGGCGCTACTGAAAGTTCCCCGGTGAACAGGAGCTCCAGCCCGGACCGAGCAGCGACAGTGTCCACGTCAGATCGCACACAAACGCCGACGCCAGCGCCGCACACACCGTGTTAGTAACTGTTGACCTGACGTCCGATCTGTCGTGGGGACAATCACCGCGGCGGCGCTTTCAGCCTCCTGTCAAAGCCGTGAGTCCATTATCGGACGCGCGGTTCCGTTGCACTAACGTTCGTTTCACACAATGCGAGCATCGGGGACGTGGACATGTCAACACACGGGCCGCGAGTTCGTGTAACGTCAGTCACACGAACTCGAACTAGGGTCAAAATACCCGAATACGCCGTGAGAGAATAACGGACACGGCTGAGAGGCAGCGGCCGCGGTTGTAGCAGGTAAGCAGGAATAAGCAGGTCAGACGGGGACGTGTCCGATGATAGGCGCATGTCCCTTAGCTCCCCGGTCTCTCCAGACAAAGACGGCAGCTAGCCTGCTCAGCTAACCCCCGGGATGGCTAGCAGGCTATCCCGCGTTTCACCGCGGCTCACTGAAATCCCACCGACGAGGCCAACATCAGCACGTCCACTTACCCCGTTTGGAATCCGTATCCGAGCAGCGTTCATGTGCACTCCATAGGTTCCAGTAATCCCAGTAAAACCAGTGAAAGCAAGCTCCCAAAGTGGTGGACCGAAGAGGCAGAGACCAGTCAACGTGCTCCCAGTTCACTGGACCGCAGCCATCACACGGTCACATCCCGGAGAAAGCTGGGAAGCAGCGGGAAAGAGCGAGATTAGCGAGTCACTTCTGGGAACTGGACGGAAATGAGACTAATCCCGGGTATTCCATGACTGGATGCGGTATTCCCACAGTTTTCCCTGCTAAGAGACACGCAGACCCGAGCAGACAGACAAACAGCACCGTGAGGCTAAATGGCTGGTAGGTACAGTGCAGCCAAAGCCCGGAGCCTGGAGCCGCGGACTGGCTGGACCTGGACTCGGTCCGCTGGAGTGGAGTCTGTCACTGGACCGGGATTCAGTGGACGGAAGTCGCACTCGTGGACGCGGCCCGCGCCCTTTCTCTGTCGGCGTTAGGACATGTTACATTTGTGTCCGACGTTTTCTGTCCACATAAGCCACATTTTTACACTTTTGTCAGACATATTTGTCTAAAGCAAGTTCTGTGCAGCAGACAGCAGGGACAGCGCTGGGGTCCGGGGCCGGGACCCCGGGGTCAGTAGTCGGTGTGAAAGGCTCTGGCCCTGGGCCTCAGACCTGTAAACCACCGTGCTGTAACAGTTTTGAGGGATGTAGTTTTGCTGACGTGGATCCCATTTCTAAAAACCAAACATCTTCATACTAAAAGTCCGGGTAAATCCTCAGGAAATGAATGTCTGCTGAAGTGATGGAAACTGTGTGTGAGACATGGAGGTAAGTGGTGCGATGACAGAGTTAGTGATGTCATGTCAAAATGATCACATCCTTGTTGCCGTGGTAACCGTCAGTCCCCACGGTGAATTTCACCTGATTACACTCTTCATCACTGTCGTGCCCAGAGGGACAAACAGCAGCACTTACATTTTTATGTGAGTCTCCTTTTTGTTTGATGCAGAAAAGTCCGTTTGTTCATGAACTCGCAGCCCGGATCAGTAAGGACAGAGTGAGGGAGGAAGTACAAAGGTGGACGGAGAAGCACTGCACCATATCCTCATAAACGCTCTAGAATCATATTAAAAAACTGTAAATGGTAATTATGATTGTAATCTTTGTAAATAGGACAGAACCTCCAACAATGTCCTCACATTAATTTAAACCCCAGAATCTAATTCCATGTTCAAACGCAGTGATAATCCCATTCCCATATTTTTGCCTTACTTAAATAATTACTGTTGGATCAGTTGGACCCTAAGCCTAACCATTAATAATGTCAAATCAGTCTTTGATCTGACCCACTCGGTGGGTCGTGACTCTGACTCTACAAAAGACAAGATGTAAATTAGTGTCTTAATTTTCCACTCCAGTCACTGAGGTAACACAGATCTTCTCTCTGTCTCCTCTCCACTGCAGAGACTTCAGAATAAATGGATTCCCTACGGCAAGAGCTGGGAACACACACCCACTCATGTTCAATTAATCCTTCACACACACACTGTGTCTGCATTCAGAGGAGAAGCTGAAGAATAACAGCGAGTGCATTTCATATTCAAGTCATTTCTGACCTGCTTAAATTCACTCAGGTAACTTCATTACCTTTAGGTTTCATTCAGAAATTCTCTGCATAATAATTAAACGAGTTCAACAGGCAAGACGTTACATAGAGAACGTTTGAGAAAACCTGGTGTCAGGCCGTGGGTGGATTACTGAACGGGCCCACACAGGTCAAGGCACCTGAGAGGTCAGAGCTCCAGAACCTCCGGAGTTACTGTTTTTAGTTCTTCAGTTACAGGACACAATCACAGCGCAATCACAAACAGATGACCATCAATTGCAAAAATGTCCGTAAAAGACACTCAATTACTAAAAACACATTTCCCCTGTTTGTCTCCTATTTTCCATAATCTGCCCACGTCATCCTTTGATTGACTGGACAGGCGGTGGCATCGTCAACCCCCGTCCCCTGTAAAATCACCTGCAGCACCGGAGCCGTTATCAGGCCTTTGATTCAAGATCAAAGTGAGGAAGCTTTGCTGAGCCTACAGCTAACGAAGCCTGAAGCAGACGACTGAGCTCTTTGGATTCGTGGCGGCTCCACCTGCCAACAAACACAGACCCGTTCGGAGCGTGAGGCCCGGGCTCCGCCTCACAGTTTCTCCTTCACTTTAACTGGAGCTGACAGCTCCATAAAGGGAGACTGTTGTTTATCTGTGAGCTTGTCTGTCGTCATCACTTCCCTCTCTGGGCTGCCGTCTCCACGGGGAGACGGCGTGTGGGAGAATCCCTCGACACCGCTCTCTGCTCAGACGTTTAAAGTTCAGCTGTGGTCACGTTTAATCTCGCACACAGCTCACTGATTTCAGGCGAGAGGCCGCGACATGGCCGTTGCTCCTGGAGAGGCCTGCTGTGACACAAATGAAAGAGGAAATGTTTCACAGGGTGAAGTCGCAATAACGAAGATCTTGTTCCCTCTGCAGCAATGCTGAGTTTACATCATATTTTCACGATGAAACGCTGCACAAGTGTCTCAAGATGTTAGTGCTAAAGGCCAGGGAGCAAAGGTGGCAGAGGTCCAGGAACTGCAGAGAACTGTGGAGAAACGCACGAGTGCTGCTTGGCATCACCACTGTGTGTATGAACCACTAATACACACAGTGGTGAAGTCAAATCAACGTTAAAATAAGGTTAAAGTCATTTTTACATGTGTGTTGTCATGTGTAAGTAAAAGAATCTCAGGTGTGTGTGAGTTTATGTGCCGCCTCGGCTCAGTAATAATGAATAAGGAACCTTATCTGACCGCGGTGAGATAGAGCGGGGTGCATCTCCATGGTGACGACCCCCCGGCCTGCAAACACACGACACAACACTGAGTCTTGCTGGTTTCCACTGAGAGCGTGCAGCTATCACCACAGGGGCAGGATGCACAGGTCATACCAGCCGTTGAAGCCTGTCACCAACCGCTACCTGCAGCAGCGATGGGACCAGGGCGACTACGAGAACCACCGCAGAAGGGTAGGAGGTGGGGGGGGTGAAGGGGTGGCTGCTAAAAGCTTGGTTCTGACACAGAGTTGACGGGTTTATGTGTCAGAGGGAGCTAAGGTGCTGCTGTACCTGGCTAATGCTAATGCTAATGTGCTAACATGACCCCTGGGAGCCTCTGAAGACACACGTATGTTTGACCCAGTCTTTAGGACTTTTGAGCTGAAGAACCTGGAGCTGCTGTGCTGTCAGGTAAGTTTAGGTAACCTGCACTTACCTGTGCTTGCCTGTCCAGGTGAGCGTTGCCCTTCCTGTCGTGGACACCAAGGGCACGACGACACCAGCTCACATCCAGCTCAAACGTAAAAAGCTGCAGGTCAGTGGACAAAGGTTTTTCATCCCGCCCGCTGCAGATTATACAAGGGGCTGTGCTGCAGATGTCATGTGTGACCGGTCGTTTCTTCTCGTCACTCCTGCTTGTTGTGTTCAGCTGCATCATGAGCGACTGTCGGCCATCGACAGAGACAACCGCCTGTTGACCTCCAAACTAGCTGACATCTTTGGCTCTAAAGGTCTGCTGGACCACCGGAACCAGTACCACCTGAAGAGGTAAAAGCACAGACAGGAGCCCAAAGCAACACGCTACATTCTGCTCCATCATTTGTCACGGTGTGTGTTGTCCTGACATCTCATGCTTTGTCGTGTCTGTGTTTGATGGATTGACTCGTAGATTGCTGGAAAACATTTTTCATATCGTGCTGTGCTACGTCATAAATGGAAAGGAAAAGACGCCACAGTTTGTCTCCTTTCGCCCATAGTTTTGTGCTTCGTTCCTGTTTTAACCTCGTGTTGATCCACCAGTGCAGGGCCTGCTGCCATCTCACGTCACCACTAAACCGCCAGTTTGTGTATGTCTGTTCACAGCAGTGACACTAAACCATGAGTGCGTCATACGCACACATACTCACATCAGCACTGAGAAACATAAAAACACAAATGTGCAGCTGAGCACAGACCGGGCGTCCGAGAGGTCACAGGACCCGTGGGTCAGAGCCACTGAAGTAACTGCCCACATTTCCTCTTTGAAAGAGACGCACGAGAACTTCTAAATGATGATGGAGGATCCAAATCTATCCAAAGCAAAGAAGCAAAAAAACAGAACAGACACACGATGCCCAAAAATCGACAAAACATCGATAAAATATTTGTAGATACAACATGATACACAAGATCTTATCCATGTACAATTAGTACGACCAGACTGAAAAACCGAAGCAGAGACTCTGTCCATGCCGTGAGCATGGACAGAGGGAAAAAAGACAAAGACCTCTGTCCCATCACCTTTTCCTGTCTTGGTATAGTTTGGACGCAGGACGTCCTGTCACGTGTATGTGTGAGGACACAGTGTTTCCACATGAAGCTGGACTTCATGACTTCCTCTCATGACGAATCCAAAGAGAGTTTTTCTCGATTGGACACTTCCTCCGTCCTCTGAGATCTTTAACACTCGTTGGAGCTTTAAATAATTGATGTGACCGGAGCGTCTCTGTTATGGCGTTAAATTATTGATCTGGATGTGGGTGTGTGGAGCGGGTGGGACTCACACTCGCCTGTATGTCGACGGGAATGCCGACAGACGCTGTAAAGCTTTTCTGAAATCATGCCAGGTGTGGTCAGCTGGGACACAGATCAACATGGCCTAAGAGTTCTGGGTCCCGGTCAGTCTGCTCACAGTCCACTTAGAAACCCGAACAAGGTAAAGGTCATTTTAGTGACAGTCCACTGATGCTGAACACATTTGCGTCTTTGTTCGTGTGCTGTAGACTGTTGTTCTGGTTCAGTCTCCAGTCAAACTTTGTCCAAAATGATTTAGTATAAAGCATAAAGCATTTACTGACATCAGTCTGTGACACACTGTGTGACACTGTGCACAGGAAACAAACATTTGTCGGGAGAGACCCGACACGTTTGCAACATATTAAAGCCGACAAGACTTAATGTTTTTGTCCACACGAGGGCAGCAACAGTTTTTTCAGCTTTTACCCAGACAGTAAGAACGGATTATCATTCTTTTCTGTGGTCAAACAAACCACACGACACACGAAGACAGACTGAAAGAAAAACTTCGTACTTTATCCGTCCCATTCTGGAGACGTCGTTGTGGACAGCTGCTACATCCAAGGTGCTAACTACTTGGAGATTTAGTGCCTTGTCCAGTGAGACTCTCTGTGTCACTGGACAAGGCACTGTCCAGGCAGGACACCCCTGTCCCAGTGTGCAGTGGGAGGCTAACACTCAATCTATACGTCCATCACCGTGTGTTTTATGACGTTTCCTCGCAGTCTGAACGCTGACAGGAGGAGGGAGGAGCTCCTGTTGATCAGCCGTCAGAATCAGGCAATTTATCATCGAATCACGTCCCGTCAGTCAGAGTACCGCCGCCAGCTGTGGCTGGACGACTGGGAAAGGGCCGAGCGCCGGAGGGAAGACATTTCCCGGTACCCCCGAGACCTCGCAGAGAAACAGGTAACACAATGATGTGCAAATCAGCTTTTGTACTGTCTGTCTTTGTAAAGAGACATTACAGAGAAAAGCTGGATCTGTGGAAGGAACACGCACACGATGCATTGCACAACATTTGTCCATCAGGATTTCATCTTTGACCACGGATCCCCTCCCCCAGCCGAGTCTGCTGCAGACTAAAAGGGTCCACAGAGTGAGAAGCGACAGAGACGAGACACTGCACATGTTGGACTGTGATAAACGGAGGGAATCAATGTCCGTGAGCCGGTTGTGATGTCACGTGTGATCCACGCTGTGTGTGTTTGTGTGTGCAGAGGTCGTGCAGGAAGGTGAAGTTTGCAGCTGTGGAGGACGACGAGCGGGAGACGAGCTGCCGCAACACCGACACCCACAGATCCTGAGTCCCGAGCCAGCCTCACTTTCCTGCTCCAGTTTCCCCAGAACCCATGTGTCAGAGAGGAGCCGTGCTGGTGCTGACGGGACCGTGTTCACGTCATGTGATATGTCTATTTCCGGGTTTATTTCAGCTTATTGGAAACACATGTCCCACACGAGTCCTAAAAGTCCAGGCCCGATTGTGTAGCAAACACAAACAGCATCAATGGCCTCACACACACACACAAACACACACACACACACACACACACACAGTGGAATCACCTCAGCATAGTCATGGTCAACACGTCAGCAACACTGGATCTAATCTGAAGGGTTGACGGTGCAGAAATAAAGCACAACTACTTTCACTGTGACCAAGAACCTAACCCTGCATGTAAACAGAATGATCCTGTCATGACTCTCGGCCTGATGTCACACGGTTCATGCAAATTAAATTTAAACTGAGAAGGTTAAAATCTCAACTCAACTTTATTTATAAAGCCCTTAAACACAACCACAGCTGAGCAGACTGCTGTACGCTCAGATTTATAAGAAATAACACAGTCTCTGTTTGATTTGTTCCTATTGTTTGTGTTGGTTTGAACCTAATTACATGAGCTCTGATGTTTGTCACATGACTCTAAATAAAGGTTCCATCACTTCCTGGCTGTGTTGGGGTCAAACTGTCCATCTGGTCCATCCATCTTTGTCCTGGAATACAGTGAAGTGTGGTTGTAGCGTGCGCCTCCGTCTCCACCGGGTGGCAGTGGCGTCTCTCCTCCGATGGGACGAGACTGAGCGGCAGGTGAACGACGGCTCCTGCAGCAAATCAGACACGTGCATTAATCTTCATCCCTCCACCCGAAGGCTTTAAATCACACAGTTATAGTTTTAACTGATGAAAATACAGCAGCTATAGACAAACTCATGGAAACCTTTGAAATAAGCTGTTTGTGCACGAGTTGGTCATGAAATGTGATGTGATCTTCATCGTAGATGATAAAATTTCATGTCTTTACTGAACATTAAACACTGACAGAGGGGGTGGAAAAAGTGAGTGAAGCCTCGGATCTAATAAGAGATTTAATCTATAAAGCCGCTTCCTGTAGCTGTGGACCAGACAGACACAAGACCTTTGGACTGGCTTGCCAACAGAGCTGGTTTAGCTTGGACAGATTCTCTGTGTGTGCGCTTCACTTCACAACGATTCACTTACACGGTTCGACCGTTGTCAACTTCACGGTGGACGACTCGCTGCAGGACGGGATCAGGTTGAGCTGGCTGTACCTAATAAACTGACAGCTGAGTGACTGTGCAGTGGAAACTTAAATTCCAGCAGTCTGTCTTCAAACTGAGCTCGACGAGAAGCCTCCTCAGGCCAGGACCATGTGGCAACAGTTAACCAGCGTCTGCAAACCAGACCAGCTCCTCCCGGCACCAAACATTCATTTCACACTAATTGCGTGGAGACTTTTTAAAGTCAAACCTATGACACAGAAGAGCTCCCAGTGCATGTAAATATGCATTTGTTGCATGTCGTCGTCCCGCCCTGTTTTACAACATTTGCCTTTATTGCTGCCAGACAGAGCGGAGCTGCTCCGTGAGGACCTACTGCAGAACAACAGCAGAGGAAATGTGGGCCCAGGACTGAGACGGAGCCTTTCATGAAGAAGCTGAATAACAAGCACATGCATCAAAGTGGTGATCAGACCAATAAAACGTTTAGTGCAAGAGAGATTCAGGATTTTAGATTTCAGATTGGCTTACCGTCAGCTTCCATGAATCTGTGCAAAAGGTGCTAAATAAAAAAAAATAAAGTGTTGATCGGTTTATTGATGGGTGGATTAAGACCATCACAGTAACAGGACCACACTGGCCTTCACAAGGACTGTACCGGTTAACTTCCGTTCTCTGCTGAGAGACGAGGACAAACATCTCAGTAGAACTCCATCAATCCGGCCTTTGTGGCTCAGACAGAAACCAGCACCTGTTCGGAAACAACGTTTAACACCATGTCAGACAACAGTCAGTCAACAGTCAGTCAACAGTCAGACAACAGTCAGTCAACAGTCAGACAACAGTCAGACAACAGTCAGTCAACAGTCAGTCAACAGTCAGACAACAGTCAGTCAACAGTCAGACAACAGTCAGACAACAGTCAGTCAACAGTCAGACAACAGTCAGACAACAGTCAATCAGGCAACAAGGCCAGTGTTTACAGTCTGTACGACTCTCAAGACTTTTGTCATTGTTTGAAATGAGCTTGTTTAAATATTTGCCCATTTTGTGTAGAAACATATTTCAGTGTTTGTCATGTTGGTTTATTTCATGAAGCTTGTTGGGTTAAAGTGACATTTTTAGTTTGTGCACCCACTGACAAATAATTAACAACAATGAAAGTTGCAGCCGTCACATCATCTCTGATGATCATTTTAAGTTGTTTGCATTGCAAAATCTTTAATGGGACAGTTTCTTTCATCCCTTGTTTATTTTGCCTTGACATTGCACTGTTTAAATCCTGTGACTTGGCCTGTAGGCCTCAGCTGTCCACAAACAGCCGAGACTTGATGTGACTTCTCTTCTCTTCTCCAACGCCTTTGTCATCCAGTCACTGACCGCAACAGTCGGTGAACGAATGGATGAGAGTAGAGATGATCAAGGGGGCGATTTTAAAAACCCCGTGTGTGAACGTGGGCAGAAAATCTAACCCTCAGAGACAGAACTCTCTTTCTGCTGTGGAGTTTTACAATTTCGCTCTGCTGAGGCATCAACACACACAAAAAACTCAAGTCAGAAAGCAGCAGAAAGTCTGAGCCAGGCTTCAAAACAGGGTGGAAGAGAAATTTCCTTCCCACTAAATCCCTCCATGAGCTCCAACTGGTCCAATCACATCACCCCAACCTGCCCGATCTCCTTCACCTCCTCTCGCTCTGTCAGATCTTCCTCCTCCGTCCAGCTCACCACCACTGCACTCTGGAACTCACTTCCACCGGACCGTCGAAACATCGACTCCTGCTGTTAAACTCAAAACCGACCTGCTCAACCTCACTCTGTAACTGCATTTCTCCTGTTAAATAAAATGTATTATAATTATTATGACTTACGTGAAGTCATTGATACGTCCTGCGTGTTGGACGGCAGGAGGATGTGGCGTTCACTCACTGACCCTGTTTCGCTCGGTTCGACTCCGACTTCCCACTCGTCGTTCCCGGCAGAGTGACAGTCCAGCTGCAGTTTCTTTCTCGTGACACGACGCCGAGCAGAAATGTGTTAACACAATTACACTGTGGGATCTGTGGGCCTCGCAACTTCTCATTTAACAGACCGGATTCGGTTTTTGGTTGTGTTACTCAGGTTTGGGTTTTGGTAAGTTAATTTAAGGCTCCATCTGGGCACAATTAAATATCCTCCAGTCGTTTGACTCTTTGTCCCTGTTTTAGCCACAGAGCATTTATAAGAGCAGAGTGACTGAGGCACCACCAGTAAACAGGACTGAATGTTCATTTAGATGTTCTTCACTGTCACCGTGACCCATGACCCCTGGAGAAGGCCCCTGAGCCTAAAACCTCCAGCCTCCCAGTTACCCAGGATTCTTTGAGCTCCCTGTTCTCCAGGATTATTGGACACATGTTCACATCTGGACGACACAAACCGAGGCTTTTCCTGTTTGTGCAGTTTGTCAGCTGGACTTGAAGGTGACGTGAAGCCACAGCTCTGTGTGTGTGTGTGTGTGTGTGTGTGTGTGTGTGTGTGTGTGTTGGAGCAGACGCACACAGAAGGAGGAGGTGTGCTCACTGTGCTCCTCCTCCTCCTCCTCCTCCTCTCCTCACTCCTTCTCTCTCGCACATGAGCGCAGCAGAGTGAAGAATCACAGCGTAACATCACACACCCTCACACTCCGCCTGCTTCAGCCTGTCTCATGGATTATCACCACGTCCTGCTGCTGTGGACCTGCAGCCTCCTGCCAGGTGAGCCAGAGAGCGAGCACCACACCACAGGCAGAGAGAGAGGAGACAGCTCAGACAGGTGCTGCTGCTCATCTTTAAGCATCGTTCAGTTGCTTATTGGAAACCACGTGTTGCCATGGTGACAGATTGCTCCGTGATAACAGCTCAGGGTTGTGGCAATCATCCAGTTGTACAGAGGTTCACATCTGTTCCTAGAGAAGTGCTGCTGGAGACTTGTCAGAGTCACACACACAGTTTCAGATGTTTCTCCCCAGAATCACAAACTGTTAGTTGTCAATTATTCGTGCGTCTCATTTTTAAAAGTGCCAGGTAGAGGGACACGTTTTTCTGACTGCGTATCTGAGATTTCAGGGTTTTGTTTTTCTCTGGAGAGAAATTTAAAGCAGAGAACTGTGGGCTGGTTCAAAGCAATGAGTTGTGAAACATTTCTCAACATTTCTTTTGCTCATCAGCATTTACAAGCCTCGTGTTTTCTCTAGCTCCTCTGAGACTTTGGAGCCAGCTCTGATGCGACTGTGTCCTCAGCATTGGTGAAGTCATTTCTACTTTTTATTGTCAGTTGGAGGCTGAAGGCAGGAGAAAAAAGAACAGCACAAATACATTTTTGTGCTGTTCAGGAGGGTGTAAACGATGCATCGTGAGCAGCAGGAGATGCAGAGCAAAACCTTCCTGTCCAGTTCTTTTCCTGCCACTGGTGCAGTCAAGGTGCACACAGGAAATCCTGCACAGCTTCATCACTTCTTAGAGGAAAACAGGACAAAATGCAGCTTAAAGTCAGTCACAGCATAGAACTGGAAATCTAACGACGCTCTTCTACCATCTGCTACACTCCACTACACTCTGCACAGGCCTTCAGGTGTTAGTCAGCATCAAACATTTAGTAATCAACATCTCAGAGGTTTGAAACCAACATTTACTTCAGTAGGTTGAACAGTCCAGCAGTAAGTGAAGGCATCACTGATGTTGGCTTAGAGGACAGGAAGCAGGACATCAGAAGACGACACAAAGAGTTTAAAATAGTCCAGCATTGACATCTGTCTCTGGATTCATCCTCTTTACGCTGGTAATAAGTTTTACTTGGTCCAATGTGCTCGGCAGGGACAGACATCTGGGTCCACCTGTCTCCAGTCTGTGGTGGACGTTCACTTCATACAACACGTTGTTATTAGCAGTAGAGCTGACTGACAGTGGTCTCAGATCAGATCTGTTCCTCAGCACCTGTTGGAATCGAATGCGATCGTTTCCAGCCTTAATTCTGATGTGAGAACGGTGAGAGGTTCATTTGTGACACTTTGGTGCCTTTAAAAAATTGCTTTGGAACACAATCAGACATTTCGTCCTGGCGGTGGAGCTGTGGGAAGTTGGATAAGGAAATGTATTCCAAACTTCCCTCTTAAAACCATGGACATTTGCAGACCTCATGTGTTAAAAAGCTGTGGGGATATTGGCCGGATGACGACCCGGTTCTAGCAGAAATAGCTGCAATAAGTAAGAACTGTTCATTCCCAGTGGACAAACTCAGAAACGCTTTTCCTGATTCCACGCGCTGGAGTCGGAGCATCGGGATCCCACTGGCCCACAAATTGAATCTGGGCAGAGTTTGGTGTGAAGCCTGGGGCTGTTTCTGCAGGAACTCAGAGGGCGAAGTGGTTTTTAACCGACGCTGTGGCTTTTAGGCTGATCGTTAAAGCCACGCAGCAACTCATCAGTCACTGTGTTGTTGTTCTGCTGACAGTCTGTGGTGGGGAACCACACAGGAAGCCGCTCTTACCTCAGGCTCAAACACTGGAGCTTCTGGAAAAGGGACGGCCGCTTGTGAGGCCCAGTTGAAAAGCGTCCTGACATTTGTCCGCTGTCTCTGTGTAGCTCTGCTCTTAGAAAAAGAACCAGAATGAGAATATTTCTTGGCCAAATCCTCCTGCTGCTTTGGCATCAGCGTAACCACAGACATTCCTGAAGGTTTTGTTTTGCCTGTGATGAAGAAGCAGCTCAGCCTCATAGACAGAACCCGCTGATGAATTTGTATGAAACATTAAAAAAAAGTTTTACATAACGGAAGAAAAACGACACCTTTATTTTTGAGCCAGTGTTGGGAGTAACACAGTGTATGATGGATGAAGATCAACACGATCCACCGTATCTGTCGTCTTACGTAAGAAAAACCTCCATTCAAGAAAAAGGGAATTTTGAGTGTCCTGTCAGCTGAGTTTGCATCACGACTCACTTTACGTCTTAAAAGAGTTTAATCATGAATGTTGGTCCGGAATTATTGGCTCAGGTATTAAAACTAAATCAGTTTTTATTTCATGGAATCACTTGGAAGCTGTGTCCTGTTACAGTAATCACTGCACAAATGGCCCTGATGTGGATCTTTGGACCCCATGACGTGCGCTGCCTGTCAGGGAGGGGCCGCGATGCTGGGCCAGCAGAGACGCCTGCCTGCCTGCTGGAGGAAGTGACACAGACGCAGTTTGGCTGCGAGTGGCTGGTCATGAGCATCGTGGGCTAAATCAATCCCATCTTTGACCTGATTAGATGTCTTGCCCGTTGCTGCATCTGATTTGAAAACTGGACGTTGTGCAAAAACAACGCAGGCTTTGTTTCTCCTTTAAGAAAAATATTCTCTCTGCAGCGGTAGAAGTTGCAGCTGGACTTGAATCTGTTTTAAATTTTGAGATCAGCTAAGACACATCTGGAAAACTCACCTAAGTATGAACACACACACACACACACACACACACACAGAAGAAGTCATAAAGTCTGCTCGGCCGTCATCCACAAGATCATCATCCACATCAGTCGGATCATCCAGCGGCACAGAGGACACTCAAACCTGGATGGAGAACTCGCGTCTCCAATCTGCCAAATGGCTCTGTGTTTTTCGCCAACAGCTCCGATAAATCGAGTTGGATCTTGGCTCGACTCAGACAGGAGCAGATTCCTCACGGCCGTGAGGAAACATACTAATCTTAAAGACACACACGGTCTATTCTTTTGTTTTTGTCCTCAGCAGTGAAATTCATCACAGCCAAACAGACACGAAACCAGCCCGTGAGGTTCTGTGAGCTGCTCGTTCGGCCCACACAGCTGGAGGATGGTGTGTGTGTGTGTGTGTGTGTGTGGGGGGGGGTGCTCCCCATAGACCCATCAAGATGTAGAAAAGTGTGTAAAGGTGTGTGTGGGCATGTTTTTACCTGATTTAACCGTAGAAAACACAGTGGAAACTTCTACAGTGTGAAGCAGCAGTGGCCAACACGTCCACCGCTGAGCTGAGCTTTCTTCTTTTACCCCGTTGACGTTTGAAGTTCACAAAGTGAACATAAGACCCAACAAAGATCACATTGGTTTTTGGTTCTTAGTGTGTTTGCTCCTGCACAGTGGCTGCAGATGTTGGCAGACAGACTGAGCTCAGCACCAGCAGCCGGAGACAAGGGCCAACACCGAGAACTGTTCAGTACTGGCTCACATCGGCCACTGACAGGAGACGAGTTTAAAGAGAAACTGATGTGTTGGCACCAAGGTCCCCGAGATGAAATCATGACAGATGACTGAGATAAAATGTGCTGAGACGCGATGAGAAACACTGGAAATAAGGTAAGATTGGAAATGAGTTTCCACCAACGTGTGCAGATGAAAGAACCCAGGAAGGATCTAAAGTGCTGAAATGAGGCAGCAGGTCCAAAAAGAAAAAGTGCATTTGTTATCTAGATATAGTCAAAGAGATTTTCCTTTATGAGATGAAACAGTTTCTGATGTGTTAGTTTGCAAAAAGACGACAGGAGGCTTGGAAGGAAAGACTTTCACTGAATGCTGAAGTACACGCAGTGCTGTGTTTGTGAAGTGCGGAAAGAAGCTTGAAAATCCAGGAGCTTTGGCCTCCACACGTCCACCTCAGACGCCAAGAGTCGCTCCTGCAGCTGCAGATGTTTGCGGTAGAAGGCTGCAGGTACCTGCTGAACCCTCAGTTCAGGCTGGCAGGTCCACTGTGAATTAAAGACTTCAACAATTTCCAACTTGCTCTCTACGGATTTAGTTTAGGGTGTAAATGTACATGAAGGGTTTAAACTTCCCTCTGACTTCCCTGTATGAAAACATTTTCTCCTCATCATTAGAAGTTCAGATGATGTCATCTGGAGGAGCTGTGGAAAAGCAGGTGGATCACGATTACTAATTCCACAGGTACATAGTTGGAAGGAGCAGTAACTGGAAGACACAGAGCTCCAAAGCCAGGGACACCTGAGGACAGGGACAAAGAGAGGGAGACACAGAGGGAGAAGAAGAAGACACAACCAACACAAACAACACACAAATTAAGTTGGACCAACTACAGCAACATTTCCTTTGAATTCCATTTCCCATTTATGAACGTGCATTACTACAATACGACAATATGCATCAATAGCATATTTGGACATACGCTAGCAGGCACAGACAAACGCACGGACTTGATGGAACAAGTTTTCATACAGTAAATTTCTGCCCCCACTGTTGCAGTCGTGTCGTCGCCTCATTTGTTGCTACTGTACTTGATAACTTCACTCAAAAACAATGAGTTTGTTCAACCTGAAATAATCAAAATTTGCAAAGTTTCAAATACATTTTTACAGTTTTAATGAGTTTTTACAGTGTGAACTTTTTCTGCCGCACCGTGGACACACACACGGACTGTTACAAGAGGACGGTGTCAGGGAAACAAATGATTTCAGAGAGAAGGACTTGGTCTCTGGACCCATGAAATAGTTGGAAGGTCAGTGACGCTCTGAGCACAAAACCATGAGGAAGGAAAAACGGGATCAATTTTTTTCAGTTTGCCACAGCAATAAGGTCGTTGTGATGATCTGATGGAGGAAGAATGTCCTGGCTTTTCCTGTCTCATAATTCCTGATCCCTGTTGTTCAGATGATACAGAGTTCACCTTTTGTACAATTAGCTCCTTCCCCCTTTTCCTGGACGCTCTCCATTTCCTGTCGTGGAAACGTTATTTTCATCGTTCTTTATTATGTCTCGTTCTGTCAGGGTTGGCAGCTTCTGAAGACCTTCCAGTTGTCCCTCCCTCCCTCTTCTTGTGAACCGACCGTCCGATAAAAAAGAGTCTAATTGAAACCAGAGGAGCTTTAGCGACAGAGGACGGGGGGGGGCTGAGGGCTTTCAGATAAGAGGTTTTGTCTTCATCGGCAGGTGATGCTCCTGTGTCAGTTGTTAGAACAGAGACCTGAGACCAGCTTCGTCTTCCCTTCAGACTCGTCCACTGGCACGAAGAAGCTAAATGTGACTAAAGTGGTCACACCTAAAAGAGCTCAGTGCCATCGTGGCTTTAAGTTCCCTGTTTGTCAGAGTCAGTATCGTGTTCGAGCTCCGGATTTATGAAGCCGCCGTTCCTCGTGTGGAAAAACTCAGTCTGTCTGTTTGTGTAGGACTCGTACGACGGGTCTGGCTGATGTGTTTCGTTCCTTCCTGGTGTGTTTGGATCAGACTTCAGGACTGTTTTGGCCAAACAATCTCTCCAAATCTTTGTCCCTCACCCGACGCAAAGAGTTTCTGCCACTAAAAAAAGACCCTTTGAAATGAGTCAGTTATTGTTCCTGTTGTTTTAAATTCCTCCTGACATTTAGTCTCCACATACCTGCGGTGATGGACACAGACCAGCAGCACCTGTGTGTGATTTTACTATTTTCCTTCTTTTGCTGTGTGTGAGGGTGAAGGAGAAACAGGATCTGAGTTCCAGGCCTGAGGGGCTCTTTGAGGAAACTTTGATTCCATGGAAATCTTTGAGTAAAGAAGACAAACCCCTTTATGTGTAGCTGGACACAGTGACAGTAATGGGACCAGAGAAGGTGGAACTGATCCCAGTAAGATCTGCTTCTGGTTTTGTGTGTTTTCGGCTCACGTGGGTGTAGAAATGAAGTTTTAAAATGTGTGATCAACAACTAACATAGACACAAAATATCTGCTACACAATCCATATTGTCTACTAGACTCATATCTACTGGTCATACTGGGCAGCCTCCAGTTTGCAGTCTGCACACGTGTGGATAAAGGTTTGTAGAGCAGAGAAGTCCTCGCAGGTAAAATAACCTTGGTCTTCTGTCTTCTAGAGCTGCAGCTCTGTTTCAACTTTGACACGAAGAACTTCAAGATCTTTTCTGGATCTAAGGAAACCCAGTTTGGATACACAGTCCAGCAGCATGAGGCAGGAGGGCGTCAGTGGTGAGTCCCCGTTCATTAATGATCCACCAGATCTAGAGAGATGTTCCAGAATGGGTTTGTATTCCACCTATAGAACCTAGTCTACCCACATCTGTCAGCATCTGGAGAATCCAAAACCAGTCCACATTTGTAGAAACAAGTCTGTACTGGCAAAAAGTGTCCAATCACATGCAGAGTTTGTAGAAGCAGGTCTCAGGTGGTCTGTCTGCATCTAGAAAACTAGAGAAACCGGTGTTTGACCAGTGTCTTCCTGTCAGTACTGGTCCACAGAAACCCGGTCCACATTTGCACGGAGCGACAGGCAGACCTAGTCCAGGTGTGAGAGAGCTGGATCTAAGAGCGAGAAACAAATGACGTCAAACTACAGCAGGTGCAAAACTCTGACAATCCACGTTACAACTAACAAGGCTTCAGGGTCGCTTCAGTTTCAGGGTTTAGACTGTACGTGTCTGTCCGCTCCGTGCTGAGACACTCGTATTCCCCCTGAAGTGAACACACAGAGGGAAACTGAAGCATCACCAACAAAATATTAAAAACATGCAACAAAAGCTTCGCTCACGAAAACAAAACTTATGGTCAAACCTTTACTCAGTCACTACAGAGTCAACAACAAAATACTAAATGAGTCGATCACTTTGGAGACGTTTGGAGGCTGCTCACATTTGAGCTGCAAACGTGTGTTTTCCTTTACTTCACACAGTTATTATGGTCAGTGAATGACGTGTGCGTTAAAGTGTGAAACCAGGCGCTACAACGTCTGAACGTGAAGACTACTGCTGTGCTAATGATGAAGATCAAGCGGAGGCCAGTTTCATTAAAAGCATCTTAGCAAGAGAGAAACAGTGTAATCCCGTTTCCAAGCACTTTCTGGTAAACACCGAGAGTCCTTGGAAACGGATAACGTCTGTCTGTCTGGTTTAAAGGGAAAAGAGCTGTTGAATTTTAGGATTTATTGGACACTGTGGCCTGTCAAAGTTTCACGAGCTGGGAAAGCGAGTCGAAAAACCGTCAACCAGGAAATGTTTCCAGGAAAGCAGGTTGTTGGTTTCTGTCCTCCCGCTACAGCGTCTCAGTGAAGACCGTGAGACGTCGGGAGCATGTGGGGATCACACATTTTCCACCAACGTGTCTGATGAGCGAGCGGAACATTTCGGCATGTTATTTACTGGCTTCTCTGCAATAAATTAGAATTCCATAATGTAGATTGTGTTGCTCTTTATCTCATGCAGACACACGTGTTCCTGGACAGCTTGTCCTTGGCACCTCTGCAGTCTGCAGAGAACGTCTGTCTGCTTCCTCATCCTTTATCTTCATGTGTCCAACCTGCAGACACATTTAAAGCTCCAGCTGCAGAGAAGATGAAATGAGATGAGATTCCCAGAGGGAGATAAGATGTAACGAGGTGCCGCGAGATGAGATGAGAAGATGAGCTGTGATAAGTGAAATAAGAAAAGATGAACTTAAACGACACCCAGTGACACGAGATGTGAAGATAAACCGAGAACTGATCAGAACAGAGGAAGTATCACTGAGATGATGAGAAAAGAAATGGGATGAAATAAGAGTCAGACAAAACAAGATAAGGGGACGAGGCAGGTAAGATACAGACAAGATAGACTTAGATGATCGGAGATGAAATAAAAGGAGACTGATGAAACATAAGCTGTGGTGAGATGAACGTAGGACAAATAACACGTGAAATAAGATGTGAAGACTATAAAAATAAGAGGGCAGCACAGACGGTCCACTGTTCGAATCCCTGGCCGCCCGGAAACAAGGAAGAAATGACAGACAATTAGATATTTGCAATCAGCAGGTCCAGGTGAGATGGTACAACATTCCTGTTGTTTTCGGTACGTTTTATCTGGAAAGATCTCAGCACTGACGATCACACAGTCTCTCTGCCTTTGAAGTCTCAGGTAAATAAGTGGAAAGTATTTGTTTCGCTTCTCGTGCATCCCGAGGCGCAGCGCTGGACCTGGAAACTATGTGCTGTGGTTTATTATTCAGCCACCTCCCTCTGGGAAGCCTGTCGCTCTGCTCCACTTCAGTTCTGATATCGGTATCGTGCAGAGCTGCTTGGCTGTGCAGCCTGTTTTTCAGGTCCATGTTGGGCTCCAGACGTGGTCGGATTATTGTTTGTTCCTGGTCGATGCTTGTGACAAAAAACACAACCACGACCCGTGTGTCAGGATGTGGTGGTTCTGTTAGAGGTCGAACTCACTGACCTGAGGTCCAAACTCTGGTGCTTTATGTTTTCTGAGCTGAGCTTAGTCGCGTTTTGTGTCTTTCAGACAGCTGGAGTTCTTTATTTGCATTTGAATTTGTGTGATGATATTTCTGTACATCTAAACTGCAACATTATCCCTGTAAAACTGCCATGTACAGAAGGCAGACCCGTCACATGACACGTTGTACTGTGACATGGAAATGCACCTTTCTGACCCCGAAACTCCTTTGAAACATGTGGAATGGTGGCTTTAGGAGTCCTGGACTTCCCAGCCCGCAGGTCTCCAAGTATGATGAAACCCAGGCCGCTGGACGTCTTCAGAATTCAGTCGTCTTAAACAAAGAGTGTGTGTCTGCTGGCAGACAGAGGAACCTACAGAACAGCAAACACACCAACATGTCAACATGTCATTCATTTCAGTGAAGAGTCAAGAGGAAATTGAAGTCACATGGCTGGTTTGAGCTGTAACAGGAAGTTGCTCATTAAGTGAGAAACAGTCCAATTGGACGCGGGTTCAGTTTAGGGCATTTACCAGAACCAGAGCACCTGCAGAGGAAACCAGCGGCATGATGCAGTGATGTCAGAGGATCCGAGGCAGGTTCCTGTCTGCTGCAGGCCGCGGGACGTGGACTCGCTCCGTCTGCCGTTTGGGATGTGGTTTGTCAGCGCTGCTCTCCAGCCTTTTGATGTGGAGTGGAGACACATTAGCAGACTGGGGCTGAGTCTCTACTATGGCATCTTCTCTGGAATGTGACTCAGCCTTCCTTCCCAGAACTGCTGTCCAGGCCACATGTGGCGGTGTTTACTTGGGTTAACACCAATAACCTGCTCGCTGCAGCAGCAGGCGCTGAGGGCAGCACAGGAACGTTCATCATCACAAAGAGGAAACTCATTCTCAGCGAGGCTACGGCATCAGTTAAACAGTAGTTTCTCTAATGGACCACGTGGGCCTGGTCCCTCTACAGACCTCCTGCTGCCTGTCACCTCAGCCTCAGGTGTGTGTGTGTGTGTGTGGTTTCAGGTTGCTGGTCGGAGCTCCCTTCGAATCCACAGGGAAGCAGCAGACCGGTGATGTGTACAGATGTCCACTGGACTCCAGAAACTCGGCGAATTGCAGCCGACTCCACCTGGGTGAGTAACAGCTGCGTGACAAACGCAGCAGCGTCTCGGTCTGAACGGGGAGTGTGAGACAGTGTCAGAAACTGGCAGCAGCACATTGGGCTGATGACACTGGTCCCTGATCCCACGTCTGTCTGGAGGATAAAACTGTGGTTTCGATGTGACACACTAAAGAGTCCACTGTCCTGGACAAATGTCCAATACCGACAGTTAATCAAACTGAGAGAAAGTTCAGTCCAATTTCAAGCAAATACTGTAATAAAAATGTCTGGTTCACACACAGTGAGAGGACCTGCAGCTTCTCTTTGTATCATCATTGACTTCTGACCAAACCAAACTCGTGTAATATGAGCTCGTTGGCGTTAGATGGAAACGACAGATTGATAATAACTCATGTGCAGAGGAAGTGACGAAGCTCGGGAATAACTGACGTGTATTTGGATTGTGATCAGGGAAACTTTCTCTGGACAACGTGTCTGAGAGGAAAGACAGGATGAGGCTGGGGATGACGCTGACCTCCCACCCCAAAGACAACAGCTTTGTGGTGAGTCACATGAAACGCACACCTACACGTTGAATCCAAATGATGAAGGTGATCACACACTGTCAAATGATCTGTGTCATGGTTTCACATCCAGAAATCTGTAAATGACCAGAATCACATTTTCCATGTTGTTCGCTTTTTTCTACGTGAACAAATGATGGTGCTTTGTTTTTTGCATTTCTTTGATTTTGTCCAATTTGTGTCCTGTGTGTGACTGTGTCCTCAGACCTGTGGTCCACTCTGGTCTCATGAATGTGGAAGCTCCCTGTACAGCACGGGAATCTGCTCCAGAGTTGGACGAAACTTCAAACTGTCCCACACCATCACTCCTGCACTGCAGAGTAATCAATACATTCATCAATCAGTCCATCCGTGCGTCCATCTGTCCATTCCTCAATCCAACCATCTGTCACTCACCTTTTTTGTCTTGCAGGGTGTGAGACGTTCATGGACATTGTGATCGTGCTCGATGGTTCTAACTCCATTTACCCCTGGTACGAGGTCCAGGACTTTCTCATCAACATCCTGCAGAAGTTCTACATCGGCTCAGGTCAGACGCAGGTCGGTTCACCGCCAAATTATCAAAGATCAAATCCAGTGGGAGTCAGACTGAACTCCCTCTAAACAATGTCCAGTTTTCCTAGAGTTTTATTCTGTCATGATCTCAGAGGCTTCTAATCTTCATTTTTGTCAGGGTCCTATAATCTGACGACACTAAATATCCCCAGGAACGATCAGTTATGGCATATTTCATACAACATGAAAGAGCTGTAAGTGCCACGGAGACCAAGCTCAAAGCAAAAATAACAACCCAACATGTCAACAGAAACCTTTTTGTTACCTTTTGTCCTTCCTGTACCGGACTGGATAACTTGCTAAGCGGGGTTTGGTCCTTCTCTCTTACATTTTAACCGCAACAATATGTCTTTAGTGCTGGAAAAAAATGTTCAAACTACCAATTTAAAGTAACATTGGTATGGAAAGTGTTTGTCATGCTTGTCTTTGTGTCCACATTTAACTTAAAATGTCCCCAAAACTTAAAAAAGGCCTAAATATCTTCCAGTAGGTCGTTTGTTTTTCGAAAACACACCCATCACATGACCATCACTTGTATCTTGTGGCTACAGGTGGGTGTGATTCAGTACGGCTCCACGGTGGTCCATGAGTTCAGTCTGGGTGAGTACCACACTGTGGAGGAGGTGGTGGAGGCCGCCAGGAGCATCGACCAGCGGGGGGGTGAGGAGACGCGGACGGCACTGGGCATCAACGTGGCACGGTGAGACACAAAACCCTCCCACAGGAGTAAGAAATTGCATGCAGTGATCTACCACATCCCCTCACATTCTGTCTTCTGTGCAGGAAGGAGGGGTTCCAGCGTGGCGGACGGCCCGGTGCTCAGAAGGTGATGATTGTGATCACAGATGGTGAATCTCACGACAGTCCTCAGCTGGTGCAGGCCGTTGCTGACAGTGAGAGAGATAACATCACCATGTACGCCATCGCTGTGAGTACACCCCTCTTTACCTTCAGCCCCCAAAGAATCCGTTCATCCAGTCTGACTTCCTGTCTGATCCTGGCAACCCAACACTTGCACTTCCACCTCTCAATCTTATTTCCTTCCATCCTTTCTTGCACTTCTTGCTAAACGTTCTGCTAAATGATGTACACAACCCCCTGTCCGTGTCTCGCCCAGGTCCTGGGTTATTACAACCGTCGAGGAATCAACCCTGAAGCCTTTCTGAAAGAAATCAAGTTCATTGCCAGTGACCCAGACGAGATGCATTTCTTCAATGTGACGGATGAGTCAGCGCTGAAGGACATTGTGGACGCTCTTGGAGAGAGGATATTTACTCTGGAAGGTCCAGATGTGTGAAATAATCTGACATCAAACCCTTTTATAACTTTTGCTTCATTTTATTTCTGTGGCACTTTTGGGAAGTCCCAGAAGACACATTGGCGGCAGCGCCAAAAAGGTTGTAGAGTTAACCTGAGACCAATTCAGAAATCACATTCAGGTTCTTGTCAGTTCCAGTCATGTAGGTAAGAGGACAAAACAGACTACGTGAATCAACGTCTCTCATTAAAACTTGAACAAACACCAGAATGATAAACCTGTGGGGTTTATTTTGCACATTGTTAACTGTGTAGAAATGCACTGTTGCGTCCTTTTCCATTACAGGCTGACACTCAAAGCCTGTAACTGAAACCTCAACTGGCGTTTGACTCTAGTGTGCGAAATCGTGCACATTAATAATGACGGTGACATAATGTGACGCAGTTGGTCACTGTAGTAAGAAAGTGTGTGCTGTTGTCACGAATTGTAGCATTTCTTTAAATTAATGTATCTTGTAACTTCACCTTATCCTGCAGTGGTTTTCCTAGACCCTAACACAATTTTTGGGTGTATATGAAGTTGTTCATGTGGTGTGAAATAGTGGCGCTGCTGGAGGTAAAGTAATGCCACAGGACCTAAAAAGTAGTGCAATCTTTTCGTTATCTGGCACTGTGGGATGACAACAAATGTGACATTGTAAAAACTCAGCAGCCTCGGACCGGGGTCGGGTTCACTTAAAAAATGTGGCCCTCACAATAGGATCCACACTCTAGCTCCATCTTTTGTATGCAGATACAACTTCAGTGTTTACGGCCCCTCAGTAAAGAAGGAATTACATAGTGTCTTTCAAAATAACTGTGAAATGAAGGACACACTGCTAAGTATGTGTAGAAACAAAGTGGAGTTGATTTGCAATGTCCAACTAACCCTCGTTAGATTTGAAAGCACGCCACTAACATGTTCACTAACACCTAAAGTGGTACCAATCAATAGGTGGGAGGAGGTTGTGCGTCTTTCTCAAGCTCATCGTCTGCTTTTCCAGGAACCAGCAGTCAGGGTCGAGGGTTTGGTCTGCAGATGGCTCAGGCTGGTTTCTCCTCACATCTAGTTAAAGTAAGTAGTTTCAGTCCTAATTATATACACTGTGCTATGAGTTATTAGTTAAAGGAGAATTTCTGTGATGGTCCACATGAGCTTTTTAACATTTTGCTGTTTCCAGTTAGTTTGAATCTTCAGTTACTCACCAAATTGACACCAAAACGCTAATTCCCTGCTGGCATGATTTTTAGCACCCAAGTGCTTACGTTCTGAAGGTCTGTCCATTCTGGATAAAGGATCTTTATGTGCTTGTTTTCCCCAAATTACAAATGGAAGAGATCTTGATCCTACACGTATCTAAAGCCTCTTTCAGACATGAACTCTAGAGAATGTCAGGAAGATCAGATATTATCTAGAGTTGTACTTTCAGACATGCAGCCAACACCAAGAGATAGTCCGAGCGGCATGTGACTCAGCAAGGTGATTGTGATTGTATTTGCCCGGTTTCACAGCAGTTACAGGAAAATTACAGCATCAACACGCTCGCTCACTTATGGTGAATCCTCCGGAGTATTTCCTCCTCTATTCACACATGAGCTGGGGTGGAGAAGATCCAGCTAATGTGTGGGGCAAAACACTTGGGCACTTGCGTTCACACATGCACCTCCTCCGGAGAAAGTCTAGACTCTGGATTCCAGTGCATGTCTGAAAGGAACTTTAGTGTGGAGAGGTCCAATGAGAGCCTTCAGTGATCTGCAGCAGAGCAGAAATGTTCACTTTTAGCAGTGTTTAAATTACTGACCAGTAGGAGAATTTCAATCATTCATATTCATTGAAATTTGATAACCACATCTATCCGAAGGGCTGAGCAGAGCTTGGAGGACTGGTTCTAAATCAGTTTCTAGCTGATGCTGGGAACAGCGTCCTATTGTTTTCTCTAATAAATCAACAGAAGACAGAATCAGAGTTCTGAGCTCCTTTGATCGGATTCACAAAGAAACCCTCAGATGCTGCTATGACTATCATCATCATTGGTATCATATTGTACTGGTTCTGGTTCTGACAGCTGTCTGATGCTGCAGAATAGGGAGCTTCTAGAAATATTTCTGTTGTCTCTCATCCAGGGAAAAATCACATTCCACTGGATTCCAGTGTCAAGGAGTGAAAATGGTGTGGTGGAAACTTTCTATGTGTAACACGGAGCAGATGGTTTTCCTGAATGTAAAGCTGCCAACAAACACACACTCTCGGACACAACACACATGCATTCGGCAGCACACCATCACATGCACAGCTTCAGTTTCAGGATACAAAGGTAAAAATGTGAAATCAGGTCACAGTCAGACTGATGTGGAAAACAGACGGCATGCGATCATCTCTGTCTGAGTCACTCTTGAGCACCAGCCTCCTCCCCCTCCTCCAGGACGCCAAGGGCCTGCCCTGCGCTTTTTGGCACTGCCTTCAACAAGGTTTTGGTCGTTCATATTGGTTTTGCACTCACTGGCCCACAGAGCCTCTGACACTGTGCTTTGATAACTTTACGACAGCCAGAGTTGTGATATTACTAAAATAGTTTATAGCAGCAGCAGACCAGTTTTTCCTCTGTGAGTCCATTTAATGCTGCTCACTGGGTCCAAGAATGAGCTGACATGTGCTTTGTAAGAGTTCAGTTCAATTCCTCAGACAATCCATGCAGCTTCATTTGTTCTATTCCAAACATGAAAGCACACAATGATCTCCATATAAATCCGTGTCATTCCACCAGGATGGCATTCTGCTTGGGGCGGTGGGCGCCTACGACTGGAACGGTGCCGTGCTAAAAGAGACTAAACATGGCAAAGTTGTTCCTCCAAAATCCTCCTATAAGAACGAGTTTCCAGAGGAGCTGAAGAACCACGGAGCATATCTGGGTAACAACACGTAAAATCACAGAAACTCTACTTAAGGCTGCTGAGAGCAATGATTAGCATGTTTTGTAAAAGCCTTTATTTTTGTAGTTTGGGGCTGGGGAAGCGGAACGAGTAATGCAAAGCTGTGTCTGAGCAGAGTCTCATGTTAGCACTAGATGAAGTCGCACACAGGAACTTGGTGGTGTTGCTTCAACATGGGAGCATGTGCCACTCGCCCATTCCTCTCTCTCTCCTGGTTTCAGGTTACTCGGTGGGTTCACTCATTTCATCCCACGGCCCTCAGCTCTACGTGGCAGGAGCTCCAAGGTTCAACCACACTGGCAAGGTCATCATCTTCAGCCTGAAGAACACGGGAACCCTGACCATTCTGCAGGCACTGCTAGGAGAGCAGGTCCAACACACACACTGTCTTTACATGCACTTAAGTCACCTGGTTACTGGAAATCCACATATACATGCACCAGCAGACGAACCTGATTTCCGACAAACACTGTTGTCCCTGAGGTCACCGCCTCATTCACTTCCAGGACGATCTGGTGCCATTTTACAGATCGTGCTCTGCAGCTCGATGGTTAAACAGACGACTGCCCAGGTTGGCAAGACAAACAGATACATTTGTCCACATCCAGGTCCCATTTCTTCCAGAATAGCTGCATTGGTGGTTTCTGCTGCCTCAGTGTGGTCCAGTGCTAAGGGGAATCATTTGTGTGCAGTTCACCCTCAGTCCACACTTTCACCAGGCGTTGTGCGCCTACTATGAAAATGAGTTTCCATTGCTGTTTTTGCAGCAAAACTGGACAGAAAATGTCTCACTGAACTCTGATCTAGAACCACAACAAAAGAACCTAGTGGGAGACCAGCCCTGATCTGTCGACCGCCATGTTATTCTGCTTTAATACACTCCATGTGATTACACGTTGCTGTTTTTTGACCCACTCGTAGATTGGGTCGTATTTCGGCAGTGAGTTGTTATCAATGGATGTTGATGAAGACGGAAAGACCGATATCCTCCTGGTGGCGGCGCCTATGTACTACAGCCAAGGCTGGGAGAGAGGGAAAGTTTACACCTACAGTGTCACACCACAGGTACATCCCAGGTCCCAGGTACCAGAGTTCACATGGTTTCACCCTTATTGGTCCTCAGCAGCAACCTTTGTTAGTAACAAACCCACATTTCAACACAAAGGTGCCTGCACCTTCGCGAAAACTAAACTGAACTTCTTCCTGTCAGACATCGTTCATCCTGCAGGGGGCGCTGGAGGTTTCAGATCGCTCCCAGAACTCCCGGCTGGGTTCAGCATTGGCCCACATACCAGACATGAACGGAGACGGGTTCAGAGAGCTGGTCGTGGGAGCCCCGCTGGAGGACGACCACCAGGGAGCTGTGTACATCTTTTATGGCCACGACAAAAGCATCCAGAGCCAGTACAGACAGGTAACAGACAAAAACCCAGTTCATCAGTACTGAATGAAGCTGGAAACACAAACACTGACTGATCCAATTTTTCATTTGTCTGTCTAGCGTCTGTCTGCAGCTGGTTTCGCTGCAGGTCTGAGGTATTTTGGACAAAGTCTTCATGGTGTTATGGACATCAATGCAGATGGGCTTGTTGACCTTGCAGTGGGAGCACTGGGAGCTGCTGTCATCATCTGGTCAGACACCCATTTTCATTATTTCAACGTTAACAGTAACTGACTGTATCACAGCGGCACTTCTCTGACAGTGACACCACCTTCCAGGTCTCGTGGCGTTGTGCGAATTCAGGCCAAACTGACCTTTGAGCCTGAGAAGGTCAACATCTTTAATAAGGACTGCTGGCGAGGAGGGAAGGAGGTCACCTGCATGTCTGTAAGCGTGTGTCTGAGTCTGGACCCCAGGACAAAGAGCGGGACAAAGACCAGGACTGATGTTGGTAGGTGGACGGCACATGCTGAACATGTCCGTTTGTCCGTAGATTTAATTGTTAGTCAAAAGACGTTCAGGAAGTGATGAGGTAGGTAAACTCCAAACACACTGATGATAATGTAACTGTCCTGTGAGGTACAGGGGTTTGAGGTCTTACCTAACGTCGCTGAACAGGATTAAACTTCTAAGCCTGTGATTAGTGGAGGCTACAGGCTGTACAGTCAAGTCCAACCTAATGCCTAAAGTGAAACTAAACCTGGACAACAGGCATCAGCATCAGGGATTTAAAAGCAACTGTGTCCTTGCAGCATGGAGTGAAAGAATCAAGAACAGCGAGTTAAGAAGAGCCAATTACTTCACTGCTGGCCTGACACCACCTTTGTGAGTTCATCCTGTCATGTTTGTGCCACGTGATTTCATTTCCCAACAGAGCTTTGGAAGAACCACACTTGCTTTTCGCCCGTTTGCTTCCTTTCTTTGTGCTCACGTGTTCCTCGTTTTCCCTGGAAGCATGAAAGTGGGCACCATCCTCATTACCTGGGGACTTTAAACTAACCAGTGGGGATTCAACTGACACAGTCCTGCACAACCAATGTTAACGATCCTTTGAATAAAGGAGTGGAAGTGGGTATATGGAGGAAATGTCCTTCTACGTGTGTGTGGACATCAGAGTCTCCCAGGTTTTATTGGACCGTCTGTATGTGGTAAAATCTTGTCATGGTCTTTTCCCTCCCTCACGGTCCTTTGTTGAGTTGCTCTGTTGTCGTGTCTCTGGGTAATTGGCTGCAGATGTGCCGAGCCGGCTAACATGCTAACACCAGCCAGCTGCCATTAAACTGTGTCACTCCACCCCTCCCGCCATCACTTCAGACCTCCACACCTTCTTGTCCTCCTCATCCTCCCCCGATCATCTGGACCGGATTAGACATGTAGATGCAGAGATGCATGTGTCCACACAGGACAACACACCACACAGTATCAGACAGGCACAGAGGACAGAGGCCAAGGTGACGAAATCTGAACTTTTGTTGTAAGGTCTTCTCAGATTGAAGCTCGGTGCAGACTTAGCGTTTTGGACACAAACTGTGCTGGAATGGAGCAGCTTACCTCAGCTCTCTGTGTACTCATAAATCAAAACCCAGCGTCAATTGTTGAACAGATGAGTGTGAGCTCTGCAGTTACACTCAGCAGCAGCATCCAACAACTAATGAGGAAGCACAAAATGCAGCGCTGCATTAATCAATAACAGAGGAGTGGTTGCTCCATAAAAAAGGTTTTAAGGAAAACTGCTCTACACTCAGCCCCCCCGCGCTAGCATTTTATTTCATGAGGGGGGCTTGACAAGCTGAATTTACAGATGCTGCTCATCATTACATAGACACAATAACTGTACATCTACGTGTGCAAAACTGTTCTACATGACAATGCTCAACATTTGGCATCAAAAGACAGTGGACCTAAATGTAGAACCTGCAGACGGGCAGACAAGTGAACAGAGTTTATTAGCTATTAAACCAGAAGCAGGTTGACTTAAAATCCAGACAAACAAATCCCGCATGGAAAGCTGGAGGCAGAGACTAATTGCAAACAAGTGGCCAGACAAAAGGCGGCAGAAGTCCGTGACAGAAACATGGACGAGGGAAAAATAGTCAAAAATAATAAAATAAAAATGACAGGAAAAAGGAACATACTTCAGGCAACTGGGGTAAATATGCTAATGAGACCGACCAGTAAACAAGAAGAAGGTGCTGAAGCTGGGACAGGCAAAGCTGGTGATTGGCTGAATCCACACGGGTGTTTTTGTACTTAGTGAGGAGCTATTTTACAAGTATATTTTTGGAACGTGAGAATATTTTGACTGGTTCTCACAACTTCAAGGGGCTGACTCACAGCTGAAAGGTTGTGGGTTCATGTCCCCGACCGACCACGGCCCTGCTGTGTGGAGTGTGCTGGTATGGATTTAATCCCACAGCATCCCAAACACATGCAGGTCAAGTTCATTGGTGACTCTCAGTTTCCTGTCTGTCTGTGTATGTCTCTCTGTGTTGGCCCTGAGACAGACTGGACCCCACCCCCACCTCACCCTATGACATCCAGCCCCCTCACAGACCTACACAGGACAAACAGTCATAGAACCCCTTCCAGATGCGCTATGCTGCATGTGAGCTGGATAAGACCGAGCTGCTTTGCCTGTTTTAAAGTGCTTCAGCTCTTCTTCTCCTTCTTCCTCCTTACAGGTGTGTGGTATAGTTTGGTGCTGGACGAGAGGCGTTTTCCTCCTCGAGCTGTTCTGGATGACTCGGACCGACAGCAGCCACGGAGTGTGTTGTTGCAGACTGGAGGTCAGAGCTGCCAGCGCGTCAGCTTCTCCGTGCAGGTCAGAAAGACATAAAACACCCAAATCCCAAAGTCCAGTAACGTCACATTGTGTCACTAACACTGTGGCCCCTCTCTGAACAGGAGACGACAGATTACGGACGTCCCATTGCGGTTCTCCTGGAGACGGGGATGCAGAACCCAGACGAGGGGCCGGTGTTGGACCCCGACTGGCCGAGCAGCCTGAGGGCCGAGGTGAGACTTTACATCCAATTTGTCTCTCAGCATCTGTCAGGTTAGACCGTTTACTGACATCAGCAGTAAGGGATGTAAAATGGGCCGAAATTTCACTGTGCTACAAGCTTTCTGATATACTCTGACTCGGGTTCGGGGTCAGCTTCTATGAGCCAAATGGAAACGTAACACGTGATGTTTGCAGCTTCCCTTCTGGAACGGCTGTGAGCAGGAGGACACCTGCGTTCCTGACCTCATCCTCCACAGTCGCACAGACCTCATGGATGTTCAGTGAGTGACACTTGTTCTCCATAAACCCATTCGTGTTTCATTTTCACGCACTGACAAGGTCCAACAACAGCTTCTGTGTTTCACTTATAAGGCAGTTCTGCAGCTCCAAAGACCAAAGCACCTGGTCTCTGTGCAGCCATCAGGGGGCTGCGGCGGGCTCAGGGTTCGTAGTGGAGACCGGACGAAGGAGGGTGGTGGTGTTCGCTCGACTGGAGAATCAGGGAGAAAACGCCTACGGAGCCTCCATCCACATCTCCACCTCCTCCAACCTGCTCTTCTCCAGCCTCATCATCAAGGTGAGAACTCAGAGTGGACTCAAAGTCAAACTTTGTGATGGCTCAGTAACTCAGATCCCACCCACTCCTCCATCCCTACAGGACCAATCAGATGTTCAGATTGAATGCCACTCTGAGGACGGACTGGCCAATCAGAGGTTCTGTAACTTCAGCTCTCCATTCATGAAGTCCCTGTCCCAGGTATGCTGTGAGAAGTACACAAAGTACAGCATGCCAATAATTAAAGAGAAAGAACTGCACCGCAGGTTCACACAGGTTCACAGGGGTTCAACGGGTTCACAGGAGTTCACAGGGGTTCACACGGGTTCACACGGGTTCACATGGGTTCACACGGGTTCACACACACAGGTTCACACTCCTCACTCAAGTTAAAGTAAATGCTCTACATAGTTAATTTCATCATTCATTCATCATACTGAAAAAGTACCTCATAACTAAAAAAGCAGTTTAAATAAATCAAATGTAACTGTATCGTACAGGACACTACTGACAGTTTAGAAAACTCTACTCTATATAAAACTGTTTGTGAGTTTTTCCCTAATTTGTAAAAGTGATCGGGCAGAGAAAGGCCTGTAAAAGTACGGATGGGAAAGAGGGTATCAAGTACTCGCTTCCTCAGTTGGATAATCACTGACTGTGTCCGAGCAGTGCGGATTTCAGTTTGAATAATAAGTGAACGCTAAAGATGATGCCGAGGTACAATGCTTACAATACAATAACTGACTGTTAGGGAACGTGGACGAAGTCTCACTGTTCTCGTTCAGTTTGGACGTGTTGCACGAGCACACGCCAGGCCCAGGACGACAGAACGCCAGAACACGCTGTGTTTGCGACCAAAACGACCAAAAGTACCTGCTCCGCCAGCTCTGTGAGCCGCAGACAGTCCAGCAGGAACCATACAGATGTTATCCAGTCAGACTAATTAGTGATTAAAGACACTGACTAAGATCCTTCATTAGCCTAATGATCACAGCCCAGTCCACCGCTGTAACGTCCCCCCAGGGCCCACTTCCCGTCTCAGTAAAGTCTGCTTTATTGGTCCAGACTGTGGAGCGGATAATTGTCGACTTCCTCTTAACAAGACTTCAGTTGCTGCTCAGGTGAAACCACGGAAACAGAAACTGCCAAAACAAACCAATTAGATATAACAGGATGAGAATTTGTGCAGATTGTATCTAAACAATTTTAGGTGAATTTTTAAACATTTGTTTAAAGATGAAACACAGAAGAACAATGTTTCCAACAGTTTTTGTCCGTGTTTCATTAGTTACTATAAGCTACAACTGAGCATCTTATGCTTTTAATGCAGGAAACACATTGTGATGTTGGCCAATTCCAGTGAGGATGGAAAACCTTTATGATCAGTCAACTTTAAACTTTTCACACACACTTTTCAAAAAAAAGTTTGAATCTGTAAAAAAATGTTCCTACTCCTGTGAAGTCAGCCGCTCTCCTTTTTTCAGGTTTCTTTCCGCCTGGAGTTCGAGTTCAGCCGCTCCGTCTTCCTGGATCACATCCAGGTTGTCATGGAAGCCACCAGGTGATGTGTTGTTATTGCTATTAAAAGTGACAAAGTTGTGCTGTTGCTGGTCCCACACACGTTGCCAGAACTCCTCCTGATGACATCATTAGACCTGAAAAATGCCTCCAGATAATGAACATGGTCAATGGTTTAAACCCGTAAACCACAGGAAGCGTCACACTTTAGGTCCAGGAGCATCTGAAATGGTTAAAGTTAGTCGCATTAGGGTTTAGAGTCATGTAGTGGATCTACTTTAAGTTAGTATGACGTCACAGAGTGGCCTCACGGGTGTGTGTGTGTGTGTGTGTGTGTTGATCAGTGAGGGAGAGGAGGGTTACCCTGACGACAACACCAATGACATCTTCGTCCCCGTCAGATACCAAACCGATCTCCTCTTCACCAGGTAGTAAACGCACTTTAAAATTCACATAATTATGTATTTATAGGGAGGGAGAAAATGGACAGGAACCTGTTTGGTTAAAGGAAATGACTCAGAAAGTCATATGCGTCGTCATCATTTGTCCTTTTGTCTCCTGTGTCCCCATCAGAGACCCCAACTCCCCTAGGTTTGAAATCAAAGCCGACTTGTCCTCGTCCTCCTGGGACCAAGCAGACAGCAGCTCTGCCACCTTCAACCTCACTTATCATGTGAGTGACGCCAGCACTTTGTCCAGGACACTCGCACAACCACAATTTGCTGGTGTTTTACACCACGTCTGTCCAAAGGGGATTTTTCCCAGAGGACACTGCAGCCTGCGCTCTCCTCGCTGTGTGACTCACATGAACTGTGGTGAAACACGTGCACGAGTGAGGATCACAATCAGCCTCCAACACAGGGAGATCATCTTCATTCCAGTCAGACTGACGACAGACATCTTCAGCTCCTCTCCCTCTGAACTGATTAAATCCATCCAGCACGTTCGTACTCTGAGGCCGTCAGAGGGAATCAACGTTTTTAACTCTCTCTGCTCTGCACACAGATCCAGAACCTGGGCATCTTCTCTGTACAGGAGCTTCTGTTCAGGGCTGATATCTGGGCTGTGACCACGAAGGGCAACCAGCTGGTGAACATCACGGACTGCACCGTTGAGCAGGTAACAGGCCAAAGGTTCAGCCATTGTTAACACAGCCCCAGCCAGGAGATGGGTGTTCAGGGCTTCCACCTTCCAAATGACTCACACTGGGGTGACTCTCTTCAATCCAAAATTTCGTTCTTTTGACTTTTACGTGGAAAGGACTCTGACTGCTGCAGACGTGGCTTGGTAGACCGTGACTTGCACTGTTCTTCGTCTCTGCAGGTAACTGGCTCTCACTGCACGCTGCCTGCCATCAGACCCGCCAATCAGCTCACGGCAGAGGACCTGTCTCACCTGTCACAGCTGGTGAGACTGATGGACGTTCACAGTGTGGAGACGTGACAAACAGCAAGCGCATTGTTTATAATGTATCTTCTTTGTGTGTGTGTGTGTGTGTGTGTGTGTGTGTGTGTGTAGAACCAGAGTAACAGCATGAGCACGTCCGTCCTGTGCCGACTGAATCTGCCGGCCTCCAGGGAGGTGAAGGTGACGCTCGGAGGACAGCTCCAGCTCCACACTCTGCTCGCCGTGAGTGGCTCGCAAAATATCTAAAAGCGTGTCTCTGTGAACAAGTGGACGTGTCATTTGTCTTGTGTCGACCTGTTTCAGGTGAACTTCAGGTCTCTGGAGGTACTCACTGCAGCCTCCATCCAGCTGGACGCTGCCAGTCCCATGTTCCTCCAAGAGGAGAGACCTGTCCGACAGGTAAGAACTAGGTCCATGTCCTACCATAAGACTCTGACTGATGCGGTGGTTCTGAGACCACGCCCACGTGAAGCTGAGCAAATCTGAAACGGCACCACTTTGCTCGATCCAGCTGAAGCCTCCGTTTTCTTAACTGGCCTGTGAAGTGAAGTGGACAACAGACACAAGGAACGTCCAGCCAGGCTGTGGACACACCTGCAGCCCCTGAGCTCAGCTTGCACAGAAACGGCTGGGACGATGAAGAACTTTGCTGCCATCTGCTGTTAAGCATCATTATTACAGGGTGGACAAAATAACAGAAACATCTTTACACCCTGCAGAAGTTCTGTTTTAGTTCGATTTAGATCCATACCAACAGTATTATCATTATTATTATTATCCTTATCATCAGGCTGTTATAAAAGGTGAATCTAAAGACACTTCCTTTACATTTCAAGATATCTCCATCCATCGGGCAGCGTGTTTGTTTTTTACTGTACATCTTTTATTGTACCGAGACACAATTGTTTTGCTTTAAATTATTTTTGGTACAACTGAAACTCGTTAATGCTGCCGTCCTGAAAATGAGATTTAAATCTCTTACATACAGGATCTATCTCTGACCCAGACTTTGTGTGTTTTAACTGCAGATAATCCTGGAGCTGATAAAGGAGGAGGATTACACCGTCCCCTTCTGGATTATACTGGGAAGCTCACTGGGAGGACTGTTGTTACTGGCTTTACTGGTTCTGGCCCTGTGGAAGGTAAACAAACACAACTAGAAGGTCCCCGGTTCGAGTCCGCCTGCCTTCTGCAGCCTTTCTGTGTGGAGTGTTCTCTGATCTGAAATCAGGGGTCTCCAACACGTAGCTAATCAAAGGGTTAAAAAATCCTACATATATTTGAAAACTCAACAAACTAACTTTCACGTACATCCAATCAAATCACACAGTGTGCGGCCGTCAAGGTTGATGAGCCAGTGATGATCAGTGTTACCAACTTCACGAGTTTGTCACTTTGTTTATTGAGTTCTCGGACCCTCCATCAGATATTTCTGACAAAGCAACTAGTGACTTTTTCTCGTGTTATTGGAGACTTCGTCTGTCTGTGTGTGTGTCCTTGTGCATCACTCACGGGAAGCATCTTTCTTCCAGGCACATTCTGAAAAGAATCAGATAATGCTGCACTTTTTAGAACTATATAGAAACTGTTAATGCACCAATCAGCCACAACATTAATACCACCGGCTGGTTTCATAAGTAAAAAACGTTATATGGTTTGTATGGAGCTGCTGACGTGTGATCACTGTGTGTTAATAGGTATGAAAAATCATTAACGTATGCTCCCAAAATCAAAAATACAATCTTGAATTATGACATTTATCATTCCATCAATAGGTCCATAATAACCTGTGTGCTCACACTTCCGAGCAGAAACATTTACATGATGTCTGCATCATCCCATTTTTTATGGTTTGGGCTCGTTGCTGTAAATCGACGTTACGAAGCTGAAGTTTCTCTGCGTCTTCTCCTCAGCTCGGCTTCTTCAACAGACGGAGGCGACAGGAGGAAGAGGAGGAGCGGCCTGTGGCCAACGGGAAGGCAGCAGAGGAGCTGTGAGGTGCGGACGAAGACAATGCTGCGTTGGCTCGTCCTTCGTCGTCTTGGAAAGTCACTGAATCCCGTTGTTGGTTCCAGCTGTTACCGGCTCTTACACAACCACAACAGGCATCAAACGGTGGAGGTAACATCTGAAATGTTGGACTTGACGAGTGGACATGGATCACCTGGACACATCAAAGCCTCCTAGTGTCTCTCAGGGACCCTGGTGCACGGAGTTCATCTCTGCTGGACAACAAGACAACGCCCGGATTTAAGTGACGAGCGTTTTACACATTATGTAAAAACATGTATGACTGCTTTGCACAATTTTCACAGTCTCCTTCTCCACACTTCAAATCTTCAAACGGTTCAGGACTGTGGACTGTGGACCAAAACTGTGGAACCGCCTTCTCACAACCATCCGCTGGACAGCTTCCACATATATAATGAGGGTCCGGTGGCCCGTAAGGACCAAACGCAAAAAGTGCAAAGATTACGGACAACCTGTGATTTGTAAATCAAATTCAAACAAGAAATTTAGCTGCTGCTGGGACGTCCTTAATGGTTATGCATTTGCTTTTTCATGTGTTTTGTCCTTAGGGGGCCACCGTGAGAGAACTTAATACTTTTTAATAGGAATGTGAAACCACAAGCAGCGTGCTTCACCGTTTGATTTCCCTGTGGGACTGTAGATAAAAACGAGAGCGTGAAGCCGACTCCAATTTAAACGTGCCTCTGCTGCACCAACAGTAAACAAGCGATAATGAAGAGGAACGCAGCCAAAAGCTTCATTACACTCGAGTGTTAGACTGTAAAAGTTACAGGCAGAAGGCAAATTAAAGAGGAAAACAACATGAGTGGAGGCCAATAATGACTGCAGAAGCTTTTCCAGCAGTTTGATCAGTTACAACATGACGGGAATCACAACTCACAGTCACCACCGATATGGACCCACGTGTTAGACTGTAGCACAACGAAGTTGTTCAATCTGAGCTGCTGATTTAAACGTTCTCTCACCTCCATCATCTACAGCGAATGAGGACAGGGCTCATTCCTGCGGCCGCAAAAGGAAGTGACGGTTTGAGGAAGAACGAACGGTGACAAACACGAAGCTCGAAGGAAACAAACGACAGGAGAGTTTTTGAGCAGAAAGTCATCTGCGTTCAGCAGTTTTCTGAATATTGGCAGAGCTAATGTGACGCTTTGTAAATACACCTAGAAATATTTTCCTATCAGCCCACAGGAATTATTTTGCTTTGTGTGTTTTTCTCCTAAAGTGGTTGATGGGTTTCGATTCTGATTGGTCTGTTTGTAGCTGTGGGTCGAGCAGATTGAACTACCTTGTCTGTCAGAAGTCTGGGTCTGGTCTCCAAGGCTCCAAACGTTGGTACATGTGTCTCAGACTGAGATCCGGCACCAAGCTGGACGCCATCATCATCAAACACGAAAAACGGCTGGATCACGGACACTGTCGTCATGGTGGAAACATGTGGCCCAGCTGCTAATGACACACAGCAGCTCAGTCTTAACAAACAGGAAAAACCTGTGTGATCACGTGTTAGTAAAACCAACAGCAGGTTGAAGACTGATTTCATCCAGAGAACAGCACTAAACTACCTAAACTGGCTGACTTTACTCGATTTGCTTCCTTTTTATACCAGTAGACACGCTACATGCATCTTATCAACACATATTGTTTCTTTTTCCTGATTTGTAGCTGATGCACTTTTGTTGTATGAAGTCAAACTTGAACTTTTGTAAATAATCGCGTGTATGATTCAAAAGGATTGTGGCATTAATGTTTGCTCTGTTTGTTCTGCCGCTGACCTTTCACATGAGTGCAGCGCTCGTCTTTGTATTTGAATAAAGATGCCAAATGTAAAAAGGCCGTGTGTGGGGTCGTTAAGCAGTAAAATGTCCTTTAGGGTGTTTGTGGAACATAACACGGCACTTCATTAAGCCGCCACGTTGTGCTCCGGCGTTTGGCGGCAGTAAACAAGAAAATCACATTAAAATGAAAGCGCTTTGTCGGGGGGATGGACACAGCTGGCTCGTCGAGTGTTGATCCTCTGGAGAGCGTCAGTGTGTTCTGTGCATGAATTTGAATTGGTGGAGCTTCTGAGCATCACCACGCTCATCAGGATTTATCCTGTGAACATAAAGATCCACATTAAAGTGTTTGCTGCAGCTTGTTTCGGACACAATGACGGAAAAATGTTTTCCTCTCTCTAAACACAATCAGTCTTAAAGTTGAGATGAAGCGGAAAATGAAGATGAAGGTGACCGGACAAACCACACAGCCTGCGTGAATAAGAACTAGAGTCCGTTTGATAATGTGGTTGTCAGCGTCACTTCCAGCAGTTTCTTTCATCACGTGGTGATTCATCAGCCTTCGCTGCCTCGCCTGTAACTGGGACGGTTTCACTCTAGCACCAACATATTAACATATTTCATGGGGAAACTTTGATGGATGTGTTGAAGACCGTCGGACAGTCTGACCACCTAGAGTTTTTCCTGCTGCACGTTTTAACTGTGTGAAGATGTTGTTTGCCAAAAGTTAACTTCATCTCGGACAATAAAAGTATAATGAGCGTGAATTTGTTCATACCTCGAGCGCCCAGGTTTTTTCCAATTAAACACTTTGTCTCTACAGCGAAAGGGAATTGACTGTGCCAGTAAAGAAACAACAGGACATCTACTGTACAGTGACAGCAGAGAGAAGAGCTGCAGCGTACAGTGGACGCACTCGCCATCTCCGGCTTCATTTGGCACTGAATGCAAACACTCCTGCGGTGTTCAAATAAAAACCCAATAGTTTTCTGATGGGCTCATCACCTCACACCCTCCAACACACAGGCAGGAAGCTGCTTTGACCACCTCGCACCCCAGCACAGCACTAATACAAACACATTCAAGGAAAATGTGTTTTTCAGAAAGTCAAACGCACGTTAGACACTCGGCAACTCCAGCACACACTTTATGTGACTGTTGCCGGCATCTGATATTTCAATGACACCTGGGTCTCCAGAAAAGCAGCTTCTACAGAAAACAGGCCGGACACAGCTTGGATTAATGCGGTTTCAACAGAAAACAGCCTAAATATGTCAAGTTCTGCATCATCATAAATCCTCAGAGATTAAATATGAACTTCAGGCACAAGGCTCAAGCTTTGTTCAGCTTCCAACAAAATGTGTTTGGGGAAAAGGTTGGAAAATTCTGCTGAACAAAATGGTATGTCTGCACATTAATGGACATTTACCTTCAAAGGCATCAGTGCAGCAGCAGGTTTCTGGGGCTGAGCTGCTGCTTTAAAAACCTCCAAACTAAACTAATCTAGATGTCGCCTCTGGGTCGGAAAACAGGCAAAAAAGATGCACCGTGACTATTTTTTATATTGTTGAACGTCTGTAGTCAGATTTCAATCTAAATAGGGAAAAATCAGCACCGCTCCTTCCCCAAAACAAGACCTCCTAAAATGATAAAGCAAATCCTCACATCAGCATTACAATTCAACTCTGTAATTCATCATCTGTTAAACAACAGAAACTTTTGCTGCCAAATCACTAAACACACGCACTGCTGTTTAACAGCTGTCTACGCTTATTAATCAGCTGATCTAATGGGTGAAGTAGCTGGAAAAGGTTTGGCGGGACCGCTCAAAAACAAACACTTTCGTCCAACCAGTGCTTTATGTGCAGCCGCTGAGCGACGGGCACAGGATGGAGCAGAATCAGTTCACTAGGCCCTGTGTTGAACTTTGTCTGGGATGAAGAGTGACCCTTGAACAGACCAGAATGACGGCCAAGTATCTCGCATATTCTGCACCTAAGCCAGAGTACGAGAACGTAAAGACCTGGGACTGCAGACATGAAACTAATCACTCGTTCAACCCAGATGTTGTACAAATACTCAGATTAAGTATTCAATAGATCAGATTAAGTCTGATCACATGTTCTCTTTTAGCGCACTCACTTGCTAAGGCGAACAGCCAATCACATTCTTCTCACGGAATCGGCTGAAAACGTGCAGGACACAATCTGAGGGGGTGGATGTTCACCGTCGCGTCGCAGCCCTTAAGGAAAGAAATCTACACCAGAAAAGCTATTTTCACTATGTGACTGTCATGAGGGTTTCAGATTAAAGGTCTCCTAGGCTTTTAGATTTGGACATGGGGAAAAACTGAGAAAAGGACTTAAGCACAGACAAAACCCGGTGTGAATTACTGCAGCCCAAACAATAGTAATGCCTCATTAGAATCAGTCTAAGTTTTTACTCTCTGCCTCTAAGACAAATTGAAAGAGCTGGAAAAATGGTTTAAAATTTTGTTGCCCAGTGGCTGATATAAATGTGAGGCAGCACACTTACTGATGAACGGAGCAAGAACCCGACTGTAGGTGCAGCGGAGCAGTGGGAAACCTAAACCAGGAAACGCCATCCTCGACGTCCCGGGCACCTCCTGTCAATTACAAAAACAAAGAGGGATTTTGCTCCTTCCTTTCTGCCTTTACATCCTCACACGTCTCACAATAAAAAAACATACAGACAAACAGTCAAGTCTTCAAAGCAGGTTCTGGGGAAATCTGCGCCATGTTTTTATTAACTGCAAATTATACACTTTATGGGAAAAAGTATAAGGCCATCAACCCAACTTCAAACCAACAAAAATAAAAAGACCAGTTTTCAGTTTTGTGATGATGCATGTCTCCAGATAAACCTTCAGGTCTAGTGAGTCTAAGACCATGTGTAATTTTCTTGAAGCGATAAGCGGTTCATCCTTCAGGTTATTCAAAGGTTCAAAACTCACAACAAACATTTAAAGGGTTTCACCGGACAGCCAGCCATTTCTATTAGGACCCGACTTTCTGCAGTGTTGTCAAGTTCATATGTGCTAAAAATGTTAAGTCATTGTGACCCACAAAATTAATAAAATAATTAATAATATCGTTAAGGTTCAATTTCACTGCAGTTAATGGGTTGACAGGAAACTTACAGGGATGACGGTGCTTTCAGTTTCAGATTCAGTGAAAAAAGGCCTTGAGAACAAATACTACATCCAGCAATTTTACCAATGTTACCAGTAAACTCTTTAAAATAACCTGCTTATAAAATATAATAAACTAAAATCCTGTTACAACTAATTCTGTCCAGCAGTCGAATCCTTGTTTCCCACTTTTCTCACCACTCTATTGTTACAGTAAAAAAAAAGAGACAAATTATTTTCATGTTAAATATAAATCTTCGATCAGAGGGATGAATGCACACAAAGCAGGCGAGGCCGAGCGTCTGGTGGCTTCTCCAGACTCTTGTTCATTCTGCAGTCACACTTTTCCCCTTAGTCTCCCCTTCACATTCACCCATCCACTCCGGCTGCAGAATCACAGTAACATGGTTGTACTCAGTAGCTTCCTGGCATGAAGATAAGGCAAAACAAGACGCAGCGTAGGGATGTCTTCCTCTACTCTCGCAGCACAAACCTGCTGCACGAGCGGCGAATACAGGTGGACGGCCAAACGTGGCTGCTGGTACTGAGCAAGTAATACTTTCATAGAAAAAACCATCATACTTCTTTTATAAAAACACTTAAAAAAAGTTGCACTGACACGCCATCCTCAGCACCCTTTGGATCTGTTAGAAAACTAAGAACTTCTTTAGGAACAAAGAGTCTGTGTCCTTGGATTGTGTCGAGCCTTCGGCTCTGCCTCAATGGAACTCCACAAACTCCTCCAGGGTTTTGGGAATCTGGTTGCGGTAGGTTATCTGGTGCTGCCGGACGGCGCGAGCAGCCAGGCACTTGAGGCTCATCTTCATCTGCGTCTTCAGCAGGATCTCCGACACACCTGTGGTGCTCTTGTCTAGCGGCGTCTTCTTCTGCTTGTTGGTCATGTCGGTGTGGGCACCGGCCTCCACCAGGTTGATGATGATGGCATGCAGCGTAAGGAAGTCGCTGATGGGTCGGTTGTACTGGACAATGACATGCAGCGGGGTGTTGCCCTCGTGGTCCACAGCGTTGACTTGGGCGCCGCAGTCCAGCAAAAGCTTGGTGACCTGGGTGTTGGGGAAGCTACAGACATCGTTGGTGTGGAAATCATCGACCGGTGTGGTGGAGCTGATGGCCAGGTGAAGCAGAGAGGAGCCGTCTCGTGCCCGCGGGTCGAGCTGGATGAGGTTGTAGATGTGCTTGTTGATACAGGCGCGCTCCTCGTCACTGCAGGTGGTTTTGGTGGAGATGCAGGACAGGTACAGAAAGGTAAAAATATTTGACTCGTAATTTTCCATGGTTTGCTGCAGCTCAGATTCAGCCGCCGCCTCCACTCGAGCCATGCTGCGCTGAATCTCCAACACGCTGCAGCTTAGCACCTGCTCTACAGCAGAGGCCAGCACCTGCTCCTTCAGGTGGACCATCTGGGAGAACACCTGGGCAAAGCGTAAGAGGTCCTTGTGCGTGTTCCGGTTTCCTTTCTGCCGAAGGCGAAGCGCGTGAAGCCACAGTTTGATGCACTGCTCAAACTCCATGTTGTCAGCATAGACAGCACCACGATAGATGATGGGGTGGGACACGTCGATATTGTCCGACCCAGGATACGCTCCCGGATCATCAGTCCCTCCATGTGCAGAGCGTCTCTGTCCACCCTTATGGCCTCTAGGTCTTCAAGCGTTCGACACTCACTGCGCCCCCCATAGGCCGCAATGGGCGGCAGCAGCTCCTTGGCAACAATACTATCTGGATCGCGAAATCGCTCCATCATGGCCGTGTGTAGGTAACGATATGTCTTCTGGATGTCGTAGTTCTCCCGATCGTTGGCGAACGAAGCTCCCAGAAGCTCCAAGGCCTCGACGCGGCTACGGGGGTCACAGTCGGCATGTGTAAGCAGCAGCTCCACCACATCGGCTTTGCAGCTCTCTGCGGCGACCTTCAGCGGCGTCATGCCGTGTCCATTCACCACCATGGCGGCTTGGCACCGCACCAGCTCTTTTACAATTTCCAGATGTCCTGCCTCAGCTGCAAAGTGCAAGGCCGTGGCCCCACAGTGGGCCTTAGCGTTGGGGTCCGCACCCTGCTCCAGCAGGAATTTGACTACGTCCGTGTGGCCCTTGTAGGCAGCGATCATTAGGCATGTATTGTTGTACTTGTTGGTGATGCTGATGTCAGCACTGTGTTCCACCAGGTAACGAACGATGTCCAGGCGTCCATCGAAGCAAGCCGCCCGCAGTGGCGTGGAGTTGGTGATAGTGGTGTGGTTCACATTGGCTCGGTGACTCACTAGCAGACGCACCACCTCAAAGTGTCCCGCTCCAGCTGCACACCACAGTGCTGTGGCCCCGTCGATGACATAGCTGCAGAACAGAGACAGCAGGTCAGTTCGTGACTTTTTCAGAAAGCATACACATTTTTTACTTTACTAATGCAGATTTTGTCCTGTGTCCCGGCTCAGGACAACCACATCTAACAAACATCAGACTGTTTTTACTAACTGGTTAAAAACCACTTCAACAAACTGTGACGACTTGAATAAAAAATATTGACTTTCAATACATATTAATTCTGAATACTGTTTCAGTACTGTTACAGTGATGGCAGCTGCACTCTCTCGGGCAGTGACACCCACTGCTGCAGGGTCAGCAGGACGCCGCCTCTCACTCCGTACCTGCTTTTCTTGTTGTCAAACTAGCGACTTTGGATACATTTCGTGACTTTCCAGATTCCTTTAGGGAAAATGTCACTTGCAATAAATTGTGGGGTTTTCTTGGCCACAAATTTCCTTTATGTGAATCGATTTCTCATGTGGCACAGCCACCCAGTGTAGGGGGGCTGGGTGGTCAGCAACATGTTCAGTCGGCCAATCACCAGCCTGATAGAAGCGTGAATGAGCTGTAAGTGTAAGAGGCTGACGAAGTATTCTGAGCTAGTTGTGCTCTAACATTTTTATATTGTAGTTTGTGTTTGCAGTGGAACTAGAACTAGTCTCCACGCTTGGTTTCTGAAACAACTCGCAAATGCTTGATACATATCCGATTTGTTGCTTGACCATTTCGGACACAAAGTTTTTTAGTTAACTGTTCCAAAGTATGACCTTGACTTCCCACCAAATGCGTCAGTATGACAACATGATATTTTTATTATGGGGAGACATTTTAGACTACAGTTACAATAAACCAAGATGATACAATGTGGATGAGTCCTAGATTAGAATTGTAGGCCACCACTTGTTCACCTCGATTTCACTGGAGAATTTGTGTTTGTAAAATGGGTGAACTTCACCTTAAACTACGTCCCAGAATGTGAGCCCGAATGCACGTTTCACTAAATCTCCAGTTACTCCGACACTAACCGCTGCCCCACAGATTAAATCGTCAGTTGCTTCATCGATGATTCCACTGTCACTACACTTGAGGCCTTTTCACAGTTTGTGACTTTTTTTAAAGAAAATAATTATGAGATCATGATAACTGAGAGGAATATTGACTTCACAGGTGGTTTAACATGAGCTTTGCATTAAATGATCGTTCTAATGGTGGTTCACAGAGAACCCCTCTAAAAGACCAAGACCCCATGGCTGATCCTGCTCTAAGTTATCAAAGACTTTCATGACGTGAAGACAAGAATGGGCTCCGGTTCTATGACACAATCAGTCTGGTGCTTGGAGGACACCTGGATCCCAGCTGCTTGGCAGCTCCTACCCGTCGAAGCGAACCGTGCCGGTCTGTTCCGTGTCCACTCTGTAGTGGTCCAGGAGCAGCCGGACCACCTTGTCGTGACCGTTCCGGGCTGCGATGATCAGTGGTGTGGACCTCTGCCCGGCGAGCTGGGTGACGTAGCTCAGCAGGTACTCGGTCTCGGGCTCGGAGTGGTTGAGCAGCAGCGCGGCCAGGGTCAGGACTCGGCCCTCGCTGGCTGCCTTGTACACGTAGCCGGCCAGAGACTCCATCTGGGCCCGACAAGGAGCCAGGGCCTCCACGGTCTTCGCAAATGACGCCCGCAATGTCCACTCCCGCAAAGCAAGCCGCCTCCCATTAAAATGTCGAGACGAGCCCCCGCGCTCGCATGAAAAGGCTGTTTTCTCTTGAAAAGCCCAAGAGAATCGTGGCGGGTCCCGGTTACAGACAGTTTCTCTTAAACTCTTCGACCCGGAGCGTCCATTTTCTGGGTTTCTGTGTCCGGCTCCGAGTATCAGGCGTCAGCTGAGCGAGCTAGCCGGTTAGCTAGTCTGCTAACGTCGGCGACTTTTCTTTCACACGGTCGCTGTTTACTTCCAGCTTTGGCTAAACGAATTAAACCCTTTCCTCGTTATGGACCATAAAAATAACGCGCCTGCGGCCGTTTCCCTCTAAAATCTATAAACTGCGGGAAAAAGACTCAAAAACTTATTCCTCCACTTTCACCTTTGATCGTCTCGCAATTGCCGGAAGTTGCTGTTCAACGTGAAAACACGTCCGACAGGAACTTTGTGCAGCAGATAAATGTTCCATTACTCCTTCATTAAGCGTAGGCAAAACACACAGCCACAAGTAAAATGAACAAGTCATATAATATAACTTATAGCAAGTACACAATAAACAAACTGGAAGAAGTGTTGATTTAAACAATTAAAGACAAAGTACAAAGACGTCAATGCTCATTTTTCCTGTCATGTATATGGTTCATTTTCAACACGAGTGTTAAAAATTAAAATACTACATTTTAAAAATGATACTCAACTGATGGCATTTCTGTAAAGACATCTGTCCACAGTTCTTCTTTATTCAGTTGACGGACAGTAAAAGCATTATTTCCTCGTCTTTGTTGAATACATTTAACAGGACACCCGTTCAATATTACCTGTGCTATAGACCCACTTTAATGATATGCACTTAATGAACCTGCTTACTCAGAGAAATCGGGTTAAGGAGGTCATCAGGGGACATGTTTCTGTGTAGCTCTCCCTATACATGCGTCACTTGAGTAATCAGATTACTCCTCCACCTCCTTTGGAAGCATATAGTGACAGAGTAATGTGATTTTTATCTCTTCTGACTGTAGGACTGTATTCCCAAACTCAAAGCGCAAAGAAACTGAGCAGCAGCAGCACCTGTTCTGGAGGAAGTGAAGTTGACGTCAGAAAATGTGCTGTTTGTTCAGAAGTGTATAAAGGACAAGAGAAAACTGTGATTCTTTGGTAAACCTCCTCAGGAGGTGCGACGGCAGCAAAGAAGGTCTGAAAGTAGAGTCGGAACTGAGTGAACAAAGAAAGATGAGATGTGTTCAGGAGTCTTCATTCAGCGGAGACACTCTGTCTGTGTGTGTGTGTGTGTGTGTGTGTGTGTGTGCCAGTTCAAACAGTGTCGTGGGACTGACATTGTAAGAGCTGCATCCACCATCCACGCACACAAACACACACACAGAAAAACCACAAATGTGCTGCTGATGCCCCTAAATTTGAATATAACACATTTTTACACAAACCATTAAGTCACAGACGCTTTTATCCAAAGTGACTTATACCTGAGGCAGGAAGCAGCCAAACATCAAAGTAAAGTGCTCGGAGAAGAAACTGTTTTAGCTTCTGAGACACGTGCAGGACAGAACAGATAGAAAAGGGCTTTTGTAATTAGTTGAAGTGCAGAGGAATCTGCCGCAGACGTCTGTCTTTAACAGCTTTTTAAACACTGGCAGCTCGTTTCACCACCGTAGGACAGTTTCAGTTGACACCCCCCCCCTCCTCCCTGAGCGTATACTGTCCAGTTACTTTCCAGCATGTGCTGGGGTCTGTGTGTGTCAGATGATTGACTGTCCATAAACAGTTGGTGTGATTGAAATATTTTGCGCTGCTGTCATTAGAGAGGCAGTTTGACACAGGCTGGGGGTCCGGTGGTGTTTCGCACTGAGCCGTCTGTGTCTGGGGAGGTGAAGCAGGGAACAGAACGAGACGAGGACGTCTGGTGGGTGGAAGTGACACTGGCAGGAGGCAAATAACAGACGAGTCACATGATGCAGACGCGTCTCTTCATCACTTGTTTGTCCCAGTTTCCTCCCAGTTAATAAAAATGTTTCACAGTATTTACTCTGAAGCGTAAGCTTCTGACTGCGTTCACCTGAAACCAGATTAATGCCTCTAATAAACAACTGAGGAGGTTTATACAGATTACAGGCTTATCTGCGGCAGAGAATAATGAGCCTGACCCAGCCCGAGGCTGTGGGGCCGCCTGAGCTGATTCCGCTGCTTTGTTTCAGTACAAGGGCAGGACGAGGAGACACATGGAGCTTCAGGAGGAGCTCGGGAAGGAGCTGTGAACAAAAAATAACCAGCCTTAATGACGGAGGTGATGGCAGCAGGATCTCAGTGAGGCTGGAAACACATCAGCATCAGACACAGGAAGAGAGACATGCATCCGTCTGCGAGGAGGAGACAGAGCTTGGCTCTGCACGCAGCAGCGTTCATGTGCAGGTTCGTCAACTTACCTTCTCACATTTAAACCTGCAGCGCTGATGACGGACTCTCTTGCTCCTCCAGCTCCTCTTAGTCCCCAGTCAAGATTAAAACCAGCAGAGGAGGTCAAATCCAAAACAGCACATTTTTATGAGAAATAGTGATGCATTTGTTTAAAAATTAGAACTTTAAAGTTTTAATGTCTCCAAAACAAAAAGGGAAATAAATATAAGGATCCACCTCGAGTATGAAACATACAAGTATATCTAGCGATCTTCACTGTTGACTTCCAACTGAAAGTTTTGGGGTCGTGTCAGTAATCTGATGTCACGATGAGTAGAAATGTAAATAATATGACACATGACTGTTGGTTAGGATGAAAATTTTAATTTTTCAATGAAGAAATGAGCCAAGTGCAGAAATTTAACCCTGGGAGCATTCTTCACATCAACATTTTAAAATGTATCTGCAGCATTTCTTTTTTCAATAAATCCTCAGGGACAAACGTGAAACGGTACAACACACTCAGAGTGCAGCAGAATCATGTGCTTTTAAGGTGTTTGGATTAATAAAAGATAAAAATCAGCTGATTAGTTAGTTTATCACCTCTAATCATACATGATAAACATAAATAAACCCAGCAATAAGGCTGATGGTAAAAAGATTTAAATTAAATCTTTCGATGCAATTAAAGCGGCTTTTTGAAGAGAATATTTCCAAATATTGTTTTGGTTAGCTCTTGAAAACTTGCATGTCTGTTGTGAGCATAATGGAACTGGGGTCACTGAGACACACCACGCACTCAGGACAGGTGAGCAGGACTGGATGGACCAGAACAGGAGTGTCTCATTGGTTCTGACAAATGTTCGTTACTGTTCTGTGTTCTGCAGCCGCTCGGCCGCTTCTGCAGAGAAGGAGCCGCCTCCGTCCAAGCCTCGGTTCCACCTGAACCTCTGGCTCAGCTTCACTGCCCAGAACTGGATCCTGGATGTGGGCCGAACCGTTGTCATGGTAACTGGGTGACACGTGGTGCTCGGGCCTACAGGATTAAAATGAAAGGGTTTACTGGTCGAGTTGATTATAGAGACAAATAAAACGATGGAATTTCAATTTGAACACTCACTGCAGATTTTCCTCTTCTCTGTGTTAAAATGGCAAACGTACATTTTCATAGTGTGAATAGTTCTGCACTCTGCTTCAATCTTCTTGTAGCTCGTCCTCCCTGCAGACTGGTGTCCTCTGAGCCGCCCCGGCGCTGCAGAATACCTCCACTTCCTGTACGGCGTCACGACTCCACTCGTGCTGCTCAGAGTATGTTAGACCAGTGTGAGGTCGCTGTGTGGTGGATACTAAACCCCCATCACAAAGTCGAACATCGCACTGTCCTTCTGTTGCAGATGCTCGAACTCAGCCCCAGGAAGCTGCCTCGCCTCGCCGTCCACCTCTGCATCATCGCTGTCGTCATGGGAACCAGCCTCCGCCTGGTGGCCGACTCTGTCACCCGGCACCTCCTGGTGATTGGCTGCCAGCTGCACCTGTCGCTCGGAGAGAACCCGGTCATGAAGAACCTGAAGCCCTCCTCCCTGGTAGGTGTTGGATCACCTTTTTGGGTTTGTGTTTACTCGTGAACAGTAACTTCAGAGCTGTGTGGGGCCCTCAGCACACGACGCAGGCCTCCTGGTTCTTCCCTTCTCAGCTCGCTCAGTTTCCCTCTCGAACCTCAGTCGCATTTAGACAGAGGGGTTTCTCACCTTCCAAACAGACTGTGATGGGCTGTAACCTTTAACTTGTTCAGCGAGGCCTGCAGGCTCTGAGATGGAACTCTTCTCTCACCATGGCTGACATTAGGGGGAATGAAGTCCAACTGCGTCCAAAGAGTTTGGAAACGATATTCCAGCCTTTTCCGGATGTGCAGCCACAGTTACTGCTGCTTCTATCTTTGTGTTAAAACTCACCTGCTGATGATCAGCAGCACCGGGCTGCATGTTCTTTTATTTAAAAAATTGATGGCACGGTGAAGCAAAGTGACATGTCGCTGTTTGTCTAACGTGGTATTGGCGACACAAAGACCTGCTACGATCCGACGATTTTTATTGTGTTTTTACACAAAAGTCATTGAATTAAAACAGGGGCACTAACCTTTACACATGACTTTTGCTGCCATTTCTTTCATTTCAGCGAAAAAACAAATACAGAAATCGCCCATGCAAAATCTAAATATTCCCCGAACCTTTTCTACACCGGGATTTAAAACTTTTAAAACAAAGGGAGAAAACGTAACTGAATTGTAAATGAACGTAAGGTGAGTTTTGAGTGATAAACATCACCTTTTTAAAGTGGGACAGTCGCAGCATGTCTGATGGAGGCTCAGCTGACACTGATAATTCTGATTTTATTTTGCAGATCGAAGTCTTTGAGCTTCTCTTTTACTACGACAACACTCTTGGTCATCTGCTGTGGTAAGAACCGCCCAAACCATTTCTGTTTTTTAAGCACTGGCGTATCGCTGCAGTGATGACACAGTGTAGATTTGAATCGAAAATCTCCTGTCAGGAAGCATTTTGCTGCTTTCAGAGAACAATGAGGAAAAGAAATGTTCAATGTGAATCAGGCTGATTAGATGATAGACATTCACACACTGCTGATGAAAGTCAACCTGAGACCGTTCATCCCACAGCGTGAGATTGTGACTTTTTGCATCTATGGTGTATCACATTGTGGCGTCTGCTTTGGACACTGCGAGTGGCACTGTTTAGCACCACGGGAACAATTTGATATTATATCATGATGGAGGAGGTCTCCTGTAGAGGCCAGCCACCCTCTGACAGGCAGGAAGCTCTGGCTTCTGACATGGCGGGACGCCAACAAAGACGCGGCTCAAGGGTCGGGATGGAGAGCTACAAACTTCACCCTAAAGAACCGTGCTGTGGCCGGTCCTGATGCTGTGATTCACCTCCTCAGAAGATGAGGCCCTGTGACAGGCGTTGTACTTTATGTATTTCACTTCCTGGATCCTGGAGCCAGTTGAGTGTGATTCCTCCCACCTTCTGCTCTGAAACAGCTGCTTCCTCATTGTTCCTCACTCAGGCCTTTTCACAGCGGTTGTTAATAACGTTATGAAGCCGTGAAAGTGTGACGGAGCATGTTTTCAGTTCCAACCCTGAAAAATCTTTTCCAAACACATCGTCGTCCATCCGTCGCTCCTGAAAGCTCTTGAGCTGCTTCCCCCTGATGCTACAATCCCAGGGTGCAGTAGGATTTAAAGTCCTGGGGGATGATAATCTGTGTAACACTTAACCTGCTGTAACCCAGATGTTTAGAGAGTTATAGGTCCTGAAAAGGGGCTATCGTGGGGGAGGATTGTGAGTTTTGAAAACCTCGTGCCTTTTCTGGCTAAATGAAACTCTAACTCTTAGAATCCTGTCTCATGCAGGTACCTTCCTCTCTTCCTCGTTCTCCTCCTCTTCTTCAGCGGTTGTTTCTGCCGCAGGCAGCAGGAGAAGATGCCGACAGCAGCCTGGATCATGCTCGTCCCCAACGCCGCCTACTACTGGTCAGAGGCTTTACTGCTCGACCCCGGTCTGTCCTGTAACCTCAGTGTTTGTTCACTGAGGGAAACCGGCCCTGTCCTTCATCCTCGACTCATCAACATTCTCAGTTTACACCCTAACTCCAAGTTAACTCATGTTCACATGCATCGACCTCAGGAAACCTGCTGTGCGTCTGAACATAACGTACATTCTATGTGTGTGTGTGTGTGTGTGTGTGTGTTTTAATGTCATCCTGACTTCTGACTCATGCCATTGAACAGGAGCTGAAACTGGACCTAGTGTCTGAGGAACAATACACCAGCAGCACCTGAAGCTGTGTGTGTGTGTGTGTGTGTGTGTGTGTGTGTGTGTGTTAGTAATAATTGATCAGGCAGATCTCAAGTGTTGCTGACTGATGGCATCACTGAGGACAGCATTCAGCTGGGCATGTTTTACTCACCAAATACATGATCTCTGTGAGCACAGCTGTTGTTCATGTCAAACAACTGCTGTCTATGATTATTATTATTGCTCAGAAAACTCATTACTGCTTTTAAAAACCTCAAATCTCAAATCACTCCTGGAAATGTTCTGTGGTACATTCAGGGACACTTTAGTAATGGATGAACAAAACTTATAGATAAATTACTTTATCTATAATACATTTATAGATACATTTTCATAAATGAAAATACATTTTCATTTCATTTCATTAAAGGTGCTTAATGCTTAAAATCCCTAGTTGTCACATGTAAGTAATTTGAAAACATAATAACTTGTCTCTGTGTTATTGTCAAAGAAATGAAATACATTTGGATCAATTTGTGCAGAACAGTGATCACTACGTGCTGGTAAAATGGATGTTCTGGTTGCACACACACCGAGGGGTTTGAACCTGTGACACTATGCTTGCACAAAAGTAACCACAGCATCTAACTGCACTGACAGGTATCTGATCAGTGAGGGACAGACCTTCATCGTGTTCATCTTCACCTTCTTCGCCATGACGGCCACAGTGATGCACCAGAAGAGGCGAGGAATGGTCCCCGACGGAGACGGCGTGTTCATGCTCTGCAGGTATGAACACGCCTGACCGTGTTTGAGGGGAAGTGCCCGTGTCCAAAGCTGCACATCACTGGTGGCTCTGTGTGTTGGCTCGGAGACAGACTGGACACCTGTCCAGGGTCTCTTGTCCAGCAACAGCCTGAATAAGTGCATGTGTGTGTCTAGTTTCTCCGCAGCCCTGGTCCTGGTGTTGGTCTGGGTGATGTTGCTGTGGAATGACAGCGTCCTGTGGCGGAACAACCCCGGGCTGATCTACATCCCTCAGCCACGAGCCGTCTTCACGCTCCGCCTCTGTCAGGACGCCCAGACATGATCGACAGGTGGGTGGGAACAGACAGTTTGATGCATATGACATTTGGGCGAATGTATCTCTGTACAAACCGACTCGATGATTGTTGCTTTTTTTCCCTACAGCTGCCGACCCAAGACAATTCCCGTTTTTCTCTCCTGTCAAATCAGTAAATAAAGGCAACAAACGTTTCTCCTCATCGTCTTCATGTCTCCTCAATTCAGCACAGAACCAGTCTCATGTACCTTATCTCACGTACTCAAAGAAAATGTGTGAGAGCTGATGATACGTTTTGGCACAAGCAGCTGAACCCCTTTCTAAATAACTAAAGAAATAAAAAGGAACACGTGTTTAAAAGTACAATGTGAAATAATAAAGTGGGTGATGAACCATGTGTCTGACAAACATGGAAATCCAATCAGGAATAAACACAAGGCAAAGTCACACAAAGTTCTGGAAACATTCAGCGATCGGTCGGTGGGACGAGGCTCGGTCGGAATCTGACACTGACTCACTGGTTTCTGTTTCACCCTTCCACGTTCATCCATCCAGCCATGTCTCCTCATGAAATACAGTTCCACACATCTAAACTGCAACTGCGATGCTTTTGTAGTAGACGTGCAAATGCCACAAACGGACACACTAAACACGCGCACAGGCGATTCATCGTTGTCTTAATGACAATAACCACCGAGGTTTGTCGGGGTTGTTTTAGAGATTTGATCAGGATCTCACTGGTGGCAAAAAGGAATGAATGCACAAATCTGAAGCCGTTCCTACTTGCAATACATAAATGTTTTATTTCCCTGCACAGTCATAGCGTCAGTGGTCTGACTCCTCACCCGGCTGCGTGATGAGCTTCATCTTATTTCCTCCACTTCCAACAAATTCATCTGTTTCCTGCTGATTCCGGTGTTTTCTCTATTTGCCGGTTGGTGTCTCAGAGGTAAATGAAGCTGTTTTTTTGGAGAAGGGGGAGGAGGAGGGGCAGGATGAAGAGGGGGAGGAAGAGGAGGAGGAAGAGGAGGAGACGGCGTGCGGCAAATCACAGCTGAGTCACTCAAAACAAAAACAACATTTCTTATTCAGCCATGGAGGCCTGCACAGAACATGTCAAAAGGGTGGATTGAAATATGAGCTCGGACCAGGTCCTTAACTTGGTCTATGCCACTGATCCGACAAGTTCCTTTTTGGTGCCACACGGCCGTGAATTTGTCTGTAGGCAGCAGTGAGGTGCAGCCATGTGATAGTGACTGACCCAGAAGCAGATCCTGGTGCAGCCCTCTGGTGTTCTGCAGCTGGAGTCGGTGGGACGTCAGACGCCTGCAGGGATTGGTTGGTAGAGGATCAGCCAGTGTTCCTGTGACTGAAGAACCAGACAGCACCTACAGGAAGCCGACTGGACCCAAAGCCACATCTTTTTCTCTGAATCTCCAGTTTTCTTCCTGCTGGTGAACCGTCAGCTTCTCTATCACAGTTTGAATGTGGATGTGGCACCTGGAGCATTTTAGAATTCGAGTTCGGGTTTGTTCTGAGAACAGCAGAGAAGGTGAGAGCGGGGGAAAGTCACACGGATGTGATGGACAGACTGTCTCTGAAGTTGTCACTGCTGTTTGGTCACATTAGTCAGGCAGGGCTGTGTCCTGTGCCCCCCCCTCGCTATCGTTTCTCCACGTGCCACAGCCAGGATGCTCCATCCACTTCCATTACCTTCCTCATCTTACACGGGCCTGGATCAGGTTCCTGTGCTGAGCTCTGACCCAGCGCCTGCTCACACACGCAGCCACGATGGTGAGAGACTTACTGCGGCGTCTTTAATCATCCAGCTGTAAACTGCTTTCTGCTGTCTCACCGCTCTCTCTCTCTCATCCCAGGCAAAGTTCCTGACACAGGACCAGATTAATGGTAAGACTCTCATTCGCGACACGCATTAGTTCTGGGTGGAGACAGCAGCGAGTGGTGAGGGATCCACGGGCTCTTAGAAGAGCCGCTTTGAAGATGACTGGGCCCATCGTTTAGTGCAGCAGGTTCTTTGGCAGCTCGGGGATAAAATTCCGTGGTTTTCATGAGCTTATTTGTGTTTCACAGAGCCTTTAATCACACAGCACATTTGTCTGAGAGCCTGACTCTGCTCAAAGGGACACTTGTTCCTGTTCAAGCTGAGAAGATTCACACACTGACCTGTTGGACGACTTCACCGACCCGCTGGTGAGATTAAATACAAAGGATCAATTCATGCAGTTTTTATTCTAACGAGGACCCGTTAGATTCTCTGCCTGAAAGAATAGAGGAGTTCCTGTTTTTTGACCCTGTCGGACAGAGAAAACGTGTGCGTTTGCTGGGTAACTGTCTGGCTCGTTCAGCTGCCGAGGCGGTTTGCTGGTATTTAGGGCTGCAACTAATGAGCGTGTTCCCTGTTGATTGATCTGATGATAATCTGTTAGATGAACAGCTTCTTTATCTGGTCTGTTACACGTCAGAAATAGTTTTCCGGAGCTCAACGTGACGTCTTGTTCTGTACAATCCAAAACCATAAAGCCTGTTTGTGTACAGAGACAATCAGATTCAAAATGCCTCATTCAGTGGTCGTCAGCCGTCAGGTCTCCTGCTGTTTACCTGCATTTTCATTAGCGCTGACACGTGTCACGTAACGTGTGTTGCGTTTTTGGCCTAACCACAGTCTTTTCCTGAGCCTCACCATCTCGTGTCAGCGTCTAAAGCAAACGACTATGAGCTGCTACATACCTTGGTTCCAGTGCATTCTGCAAAAACTTACATTTTCAACTCCATTGCTGTTGGTAATGAAAGAGGGAGCTTGTAATTATGTTACCGTGTTTCTTCAGACATGGTACATACATACGTACACAGTGCCTGATGAGTGGTGAGGAGCACCCTGCCACACAACTGGGGGTTCAGTGTCTTGCCCATGTACCAACTGAGCTACAGCCGCCCCAAACATAAAGTTTGAGTGACCAGGGCCTTCAGAGCCATCAGGTGTCTGCTGGGAGCGCCGGAGCCCAAAGTCCGGTGGCAGCAGAAACGCCTAGCAACCGCGTTTACCACCTTGGTTACCGCCCGGCGCCGTTTGAGCTCCACCAGAATAAGAAAGCGGCTTCCCTGTGGTTCACTATAGGCTGTTATGGCCTGAGCGTTTGAACTGAACCCACAGCAGCTTTCTTTGAATTGTCCATGAAGATATAAATTAAATAAATCAGTGTCACTGATTTGGGCATAATGACACATTTGTTATGGTTGTGTTTATAATAATCCTATTATGTTTATACATGGATTTGAGAAGAGTTTGTAGATGAACTGGTTCACTTTTTATGTCAAAGTCACTTTCTCAGACAGTCAAACACAAATCACAGTGTTCAGCAGCTGTTAGCGATGTTGCTCGGAGTCTTTGTGTGGCTTGAATAATAAACTCCAGCTTTTATTTGGATTCATCTCTCGTCTCTTACCTGTATTCACAGAGGTTGTTAGGGAGCTTTCAATCGCACGCCGTGACCTTGCCCCATGGATGGAGTTGGTTCATTTGTCACATGGACCCTGAGATCGGGACGGGCTGTCTCTGGGTTTTGGCCTCGAATGTGAATGGCCTCATTGTCTGTCTTCCATTAAACACAGTCGCAGCATTTGAAAGCCACAGAAAAAAAGCTGTATTTCAATTAAGAGGTTAAGATTCTCCGGCTGCTCCCCATTCTCTGGTACCTGGAACAAGGTCTCCTAAAGCCTTATTGTGAAGCCCTCCGTACAGGATTACAGCCGCCTCCATGCTCTTTGTTAATTCTTTGCCAAGTTTTAGCCGGAAGAACTTTGTCAAACAGCGTCTAATCCAGCTCGAGCACTGAGGTGATGCTCGGCTCTTCTTCCACTGTGTTTGGAAATGACTTTATTAGACACATTTTACTTCAGCACCATTGTTGTCGGGACATTTGGACAGTCCTCACACCTTCATGATGATGTCGGATGTGAGAGTTTAACACACTTTGACACAGCAGAGAGAAAAACACAACTACACAATTCTTTATCAGCTACGCTCCTTCCGAAAGTATTGGAACAGTGAAGCCAGTTCATTTCTTTTTTCTGTGCACATCAAAAGATGAATGTAAGTATTGGAACAGATGGACTTAAAATGTAGTGACCGACGTCACCAGAGTGAGTTGTTCTTTTGTGAAGCTCCAGCTGTTTGTTTTGGGAGGTTCCCTTCACATCTGCATGTGATTCAAGTCTAAAACCTTCAACCTTCTAATGAGAACCTTTGTGTCTTTTGGTTCGTTATCTTGATGAATGATGTATGATGAAAAATCTCCAGTCAGTTTTGGTCGCACCTTTTCTTTAATTTGAGTCTGGAAATAAAAAAGTTGATCTATTGTTGGATGTTGAACCCACATGTTTTCAGCAAAAATAAAGGAACAAGAATGAACACAGTGTTCATCCCACAGGGGGCCGTGTGACAGGTGACCATCGTTCGCCTGCCACCTCCATCGTCATCGATCACAAAGATGCTTTGAAACAACCAACATGTGGGTGTCACTTAATAAGTCACCATTTCACAGGACTCAAAGCTGACAGAGCACCGCGACACGTGGAAACCTTACAGACAACCTTGAGACTCGGTCAGAATCAGGTTATGGAAGTATAACTGCGAATCCGAGTTTCTTTTCTTTTTGAACGAAAATGTCCGATAATGCGCTGTAAAACTTTGTGGGGGGGTCGGTTTCCTGTTGGATCAGGTTATCGTAATCATGCAGGTCTTCAGGAAATGTACGAAAGTCACTGTAACATCTTCTGAACTGAACAGGAGCTTAATCCTGCGTGTGTGTGTGTGTTGCAGAGTTTAAGGAGTGTTTCTCTCTGTACGACCGCCGGCGGAAAGGGAGGATCCGAGCCCAGGAACTGATCACAGTGATGCGATGTCTCGGGTCAAATCCCACCCCCTCCGAGGTCGACCGACATCTCACGAGCCACAGCATAGGTACACCTGTCTATGGAGAAACACTCACAAAAGTGTAAATGAAGAAAAGTACACGCGCACAAGCAAAATGTGATCTATTAAAAGTAGAACTACATTTCTACTTAGGTTCAAGGAAGTAAACTGAGCGTTAAATGTAAAAGTATCGGACTCGTTGAGACGGCCACACAGTAAGAGTCAGGCTACAGCAGAGTGGATCCTCTCGCTCAAATTGTGTTCAGCATTCTGACACGAGAACTTCAGGCTCGTTCGGTACTAATACCTGTGAGCCTACGTGAACAGCGTTTGGACCGGTGGCGTGGATCGGGTTTGTCCTCTCTTTCCATCGTGGAGTCAGTGAAGGCAGCGTCACAATGCTGTGGCAGCACATGACTCTGCAGGCACCGGTTCTGCAGGTCCCTGCGGGGTCCACCACACCGTGAACACTGGCTCCTCTCTGAAGTGATTCCACCGTCACACACACTGATCATCATGTCTCCTCATTGCAGCATCTTCTGGCTGGAGTAATGGAAGCAGAAAGCCAATAACAAAGCTGTGCACGATCTGCTCTGTTTGTCTTAGTTATGAGCATTCAAAGTCTAACGTGAGCTTTTATCATCACCACATAAGCAGTTTATGTAACGTGTGTAAAGTGTCAGCAGCTTATCTAACAGCCCCGCTCAGCGCTCTCCATTTTATGGCTCGACTGTTTGAACAACTTATTTCATCGTCTCTGATTCATACTGTCCTTCCGGCGTGACTGAGCCTTCCAACGTTTCCTTCTCTGGTGACCTCGTTTCTCCCGCTGACATCAGTTAACGTTTCTAGTATCTCTACTAGATCGGTATAAAAGGTCCAGTTAGAGAAAATGTGTTTTCCTGCAGGTAGAGGCGGAGAGCTGGACTTCTCCACCTTCCTGAGCATCATGCACCAGCAGCTCCAGCAGGAGGCGCCGGAGGAGGAGATCCTGGAGGCCATGCGCATGGCTGATAAGGAGCAGAAAGGCTTCATCCTCGCCTCGGAGCTGCGCGCCAAACTCACCGGGCTTGGAGAGAAACTGACCGACAAGGAGGGTGAGAGCAGCACTAACGTCTGATTGTGCTGTAAACACGAGAGACAGAAAAGTGCAGAAAAATGCCAGAATTCACCTGTTTCTGTGGCCTAAGGTGCTGAGTGTGGACACCTCGGCAGTGACACGCGACCCATTCACACTCCACAGCTTCAGGACACGTCCAGCAAAACCCCCAGATATTTAAATATCCCAGTCAAATAGTTATTGTCTGCTAATTTATGTTTCCTCTGAGAACAAACACAGATATTACTATAAGTCAGTGGTGTCACGTGAGATGGGAGCTGTTCCTGTCTGCAGACGACTCAAAGACAGCTGCATGATTTCAGAGTGGTGGATGAAAAAATGTAAAGGTTTCAACACTTTGAGCAAGTTGTGTTTGTCACACAGACATTTGCATGTTTATTTAATCAAAGTCAAAAATGATAGAGGCTCATCTTGGATATATCCAAGACAGTGACTGTTATTACATATCCCTAAATATGAATCCAAACGTGCACGGCAAAAACTTGTTAAATCTTGCTAATAATTAGCTAATGCTGTTAAAACAGTTTTTCTACCTATTAAAACGCTTTTATTTCCAGTCTGTGTTCTGTCACCTGACTAGCTCACTGGATTAATTCACACCGCGTGTGCTAATATGAATATGTACATGTGCTACAAAGAAGAAAAAGATGAAAATATTCCTCTATGGGAAGAAAACAAACAGAAATGTATGAAGGTACGGAAAAATATGAAATAACATTATAGAAAATGAAATAGTGACCACCATTTGAAATCTTCCTCGTCTTCAATCTGCAAATGGACTGAATCCCTTCGATAAACTATCTCTCTACTTCGAGCTGAAAAAGCCTCCAGATGACATCACTTGGAGGAACCTTCAGTTAAGTTCATGTCACCTCGACATTTCTGGTTTTGTTGACGTGGAAAGGAACGCATCCAGAAAACCCGAATCCTCGCTGCAACAACAATCTTTGGTGTGATTAGTAAAGTCTGGAAACCTGTTATTGTCTCATTAAAGCTTCTGTCTGTGTTTTCAGTGGACGAGCTGCTGACGGAGGCGGGAGTTGGAGCTGACGGTCGGGTTCCCTGCGAGCAGTTTGCTAAAGCCGTGACACGTGCCTGTGCAAAACGCTGAGGCCGAGAAAGCGACGTGCTGCCGTGAAGACGCCTTCACCCTCGAGTTCTCGGTTGTGGTTGTTCTCACGCGTGTCTGTCACTGATGTAGCGACTTGTGAGGCTCGTTTTCCACATTAAAACTTCACTAACTAACCAGAAGTTGATTTATTTTTTAAGAACAGATAATTCGCAGTCAAACGACAAATGAGAAGCTGTGTGAGTCTGCAGTTCCACCATGGCCGAGACATTTTAATTAACATCGGCTGATTAAGTCTCGTGGAATATTAATGTCTCTTGAAATGACAAATGAGCTAAATGTGGCTCCGCGACCCTTTAATATTGCATGTGATGTTTTATCGCACTTCAGGTGTCCCGGTGTTTTGCTACGTTTCACAAACCTTTCTTCTTTTCCGGATCGTGTTTTAGAGAAGGAGATTATTTCTCTGCAAGCCATCCTGTCATTTCCTGTTAGCAGAGCGTCGTGCGTGGAAAAAACCCCTCAGCCAGGTTTTGACTCAGCTGCAGAGATGATACAAAACGCTGGGACCTTGCTCGAGTGATTCACAGTGGCAGCTCGTACGGTCGGTAATCGCTGCAGGAGAACGTGGATTTGTGACTATACGGCTCTGTCAGAGTCTGCAGCTGGTTGGAACCCGGAGCCCTGAGGAGCTGTGAAGTGTGGTTTTTTTCACCGTGAATCACACGCTGCAGACTTTCACCGCCGGCGTCTCCGGCCTGTTGTCTCTGCCCTTATTAATGCTGATAATGAGCCACTTGCCCCGTAAACCGAGTTCGCCCAGACGTTACTCTGGGCCGTGGATTTTCTCGTTTTCATTGTGTCTGTCAGTCCAGCTCGGGTGGGAGTCAAACCCAGGTTCATGCCATTTAAATCGTGAGAGCATTTAAATGGAATTTGTCCAGTCAGTAACGATACAAATCGCTTGAACTCAAAAGAAGCTTTTGTGACAGAGCTCTGAGTTTAAAGTTTAGGCTCCACGTCTGAACTGAGCTGAGCAGCAGAATTTAAATACGAGTAAAATGGCAGCCGCTGTGTTTGAAACATGAAATGTTCCACACCGGAATCAAACTTCAGTCTCCCGTGTGCTGCCAACCTGATCATCCGCCTCGACCTCCTGGATTCACTTTATGGCTTAAACCTTTTCCCACTGGGGTCTGTTCACCTCAGTCATGTTTTTCATCGTCTCATCATCCTCTTATCAGATCCGGTCTCTGAACAAAAACCACGGGCAAACATCTGGTTGGAGCGTTTCTTTCGGTTGGTCAGTTGGAATCATTAGATATGGGATTCAAACAGGGGACCTTCTAGCGGTGAAGCAGCAGTGCCACTGTGCCCCCATTCTCATCCTCGTTAAATTTACAATTATTCATTTAGCAGATGCACTGGGAACAACTTTGGACTTCAGTGTCTCAACCGGGGAATTGAACCACTTACTCTGAGGACAACTGCTCTACCCACTGACCTACAGCTGCCAGCCAATAAAGTGTCAAAGGCTTTATGTTGGGGTATTGTTCAGACTCCAACACTGGTGGCCCTAGACTCTGGGGGGCCCAGCCAAGGAAGCCCATCGGGGCCCTTCAGTAAATCCACCTCAAGCCATGGCTGTGTACTGGTCGTCATGTGCCAATATTTCTGGTTTGTTTGTGCTTGTCTTCTCCACCCACACAGGTGGAGGCCTTCACGTTTCTCCTTTGATCGAAGGTTTCTCCCTCCAGTCTGAGTTCAGGACCTGCAGTAATGGTGCAGCACAAGCAGCAGGGGGCGTGTGTCGGGACTGCGCCTGCTGAGAACCGGATCACTGAGTGTTAAAACTGGCTCATAAAGGACGTCTCTGCACAAACAGGCCTGATTACTCAGGCTATTTTCAGCCTCTTTTATCTCTTCATAACGACTTAACTGTCTCTTCGTGACAATAAAACAAGCAGCATTTTTGGCTGGTATTTAACCAACTGTCCAAAGATGACGATATAGATGAGGTTTAATCTGCTCATCACTGTAATGTGACTTATCCAGGATCCTTTTTTCCACAGCGAAAACAAACGTCTCATTATCTTGAGATAACAAGCCCCAGGTGCGATGCAGTCATTACGCTGAGACTGGGAGGCAAAGAGAGTCCCAGCAGAGAGCGGAGACAAGCTCGACGAGGTCGTTTAACCCACAAATGTTTATCTTGATATAAAGAGGTGAAGCTAATTAAAGTGTGATCAATCTGCCGTCTGGCGATAACATCCCCAGATGTGGTGAGATAAACATCTACGTGATAAAATAGATGGAAAAATCATTTCGTCGCTTCAAATAAACTGCACTTATTAAACTATGATGTGCTGAGCAATAACAATAAAAGCCTGGTCGTTATCAGCAGGGGCAGAGCTGGAGGGGGACAAGGCCCCCAGCAGTCTGATTACCACCCCTGGTGCCCCCCTGAACGTCCTTCTGGTTATGAATGAAAAGGACGAGTGATTCTGAAATAAACACTTTTCATTTGGGTGATCGTGAATAAATCCTACTTTAAGGCGCAGCTACGTTTTCTATCCCGCTACTTTCAACTGCACGCCGGCCCGGAGAGCGCGAGAAAACACATGCAAATCACAAAAGCAGCTTCGCCCACATGATAACGCAGGCGCAGCACCAGGAGGCAAACGGCTCCAACAGTGAGAAACATAAAAACTTCTTCGTGTCCCCAGGTGGAAAGTGTCACAGCAATTTTCACTTACTATTTGAGTAAGAAACTGTTTTGTTAAAGCCGCTTTCAAGAGATGTGATGGGATGATAGTCACATAAAGATAATAATTAATACATCTCAAAAGTAGCTTCGGGAATTAAGGAATTAAAAGAGTGATTAAAGTGTTGGTTAATGAGAACAAGTTTTAGGATGAGGAGGACTTATATCCGGATTATGAATTTAATTACTTATTATCAATATTTGTCCAACTGTGGTACAACAATAAAGTTAATTTGATCATTTAATGTGTTAAGATCGTGAGGAGCTTAAACACATTTTTATATTAAACAAGGAAAAGTTATTTTATAATAAAAACTCACTTTGTTTAGTTGGAAGGAATCTGTTTCAAAATAATGAGTCCTGCAATTAACATTATGAGCCCCACACAAAATAAGATCATCATGAAATGTTAATTAATCAAGCGTAAATGAGCCGACAGACGTCGAGGCATTTCACACACACGTGTTTCCGTGTGTCTGCACACAGCAGTGAAGCGGGAACTCCGACGTTCCGTCAGTCTCAGCGCGGCTCGTGTTTGGATCAGGATGCTGAGAATCGTCCCCTCGGGGCCAGAGCAGCCAGCTCATCATTACCCTCATAATCTGGAGAAATAAAGCTCTTCAGGCTTGGAATCTCATCTAGTTGGTGAACGTCTCTTCTTGCTTGTCATGATGCCTGTGTGGTTTTTAAAAATTCCTTTTAATGGCAGTTTAACACTTGGCCGAGGAACAACAGGCCTGAAATCAAAATGAAATGAATGAATTTCAACTGAAACAGAAGAACTTCAGCCTGAAACTCGCTTAATCTGAGCACAAATCAAATCAGCCTAATGAGAAGTTCACTTATTATCGGATGATCTGTGCTCGGCGAGGAAACCTTCACTGGGAGCACAGAGATGCATGAAAACTGGAATATTAAAATAAATCTCATTTATCCTGCTTCGTGTTATAGTCCCACAAATTTCAACCTGTAACATGAAAGGCCTGTATCAGGGCTTCAAGATAAAAGCCTGATGTTCCTAAATACATCACTAAAATAATTTATTTGGAAAATATCACATTAAATGTTAAAAAAACTTCATTCATATTGTCAAATTCTACAGGAAATAGGTTGTATGACGTTGCTTTGTAGCTTTATGTCGATGTTTGGAGCAGTTTCTGAAAAGTATTAGTTCTGAGATTCGTATTTGTGTGTCTTGTGATTAAAACACAGGGTTGCTATTTCTTTCTTCGGTTAATGTGATGCATCGCTGTCATCAGGAGTCTGAAAAGTTGCTAAATCTTGCAACAATGTTGCCCAAACTAATCCTGCCTCCATGTTTTTAACAGCTTGAAGTTTGCATCAGTGTCCCCCTGCGGGACCGTCCCATCGCCTTTAAAGGCGCCCCGAAGGGATTTTGGCCACTGGTGGCGCTGTGGAGCAGTGGTTTGCAGAGTGTGCACAAACCCACGGTGTCTGAAACTCAAACCGCTTATGTAACGGAACACGCTTCGCTCCAAGGACACACACCGAAGGAGGAAGTCAGGTGACATTTGAACAGTGACAGAGTCCATGTGGGGCGAGGCCGGGTAACGGTGGTTTCCATTCACTGCACACTTTTAGAGGGTGGGGCAAACATTTAAGCCTTTGGGGGGGGGGGGCTCCTCCTGGCACATCCTGTCAGACTCATTCCTGACTCCATGTCCAGGGCGGCCAGCACATGCTGCAGAGGAAGTTCCAGCGCCCTCGGTAGACCCGCGGTGCCGTGTGTGTTTGAGCCTGGGTTCGGACCTGTGCGCTGACGGGCGGCTCTACTCTTACAGGTTTACATGTTCAGCTGAGGTGATGAAAGACTCATGGAGCCGTCTCTCCGGGCTCGTCTGAGGACCAACGTCCACCTCAGTGTTTGTGGGCTGGACTGTCTTCATGTAACGTGCAGGACGCGCTGCTCTTTGTCCTCTCCTCATTTGATTCATTTTTGCTGTTTAAGGTTAAATTAAACCTGGGAAGAAAATGTGAGACTTTCAACCTTGACTCAAATACTCAAATATGAGCTATTTCATCAACATTTTATTCTGCAGATTTGCTAAATCTCAGATAATTACATTTCTGCCACTCGGCCTGAAGTCTCCACACGTTTCTGGAGTGAAGAACCCGCCCGAGCGGCTGGTTCCATGTGGTGTTGACGAGTCAGACGCTTCTTTAAGTCCACAGATCTGTAGAAAATAACTTTTTGCAGCCTGGTGCCGATTTATTTGTACAAATTGTGCTTTTCTCTGTAAGAAAATCCAACACGTGACCCCTCAAAACCAAATGTATCACCTGACCTTTCATTCCCAAACAAGCCAAAGCAAAAAACGAAAAAAGATTTAATACATTTTGACTAAATCTGCATTAAAATCAACGTCACAACCTCACGGATCATAGTTTCACACTTTATTTAACAAACACTTTTAATATAAAAGCACATATGAACAGATGATGCAACTTTTCTTTTCCTTCTGTTTGCTGATTCACTGATTAGTGGACATAATCATAATTTGTAGAGGATTCATCATTTGTGCTGTTTTCTAGCAAAAGTGAGAAACTACTGGGACAAAAGCAACAGTGGGAAACCTCAGTCTGGCCTGAAACACGTTCACGTTAATCCACACTGAGTGAAGCAGACACAGAACAGACAGAGACATGCTCACATGTTCAGAGTCAGGTTCTTTAAAAAGCTGCTTCTCCTGTTTAACACAACTGAACCTGTAACACGGATCGTTGAGGAGCCACAAACACGTTCCAGAAACGGACCTGAGCTGCTCCTCTGCCCCAAACTTTGAAACGTTTCCACATCAAACTTCCCCCTCAGGCGTGGAAACACTGCGGGTCCGTTCCTACATTTGTGGTCCGGATCTCTGGACACGAAACCTCATCAGCAAAGACATTTACAGGAATGTCGACACGCCGTATTTTTTTTACATTCACATACATTTACGCTCCGGCCACGACGCTGCAGCAGGATGGGAAGCAGCAGCGGACGAGACCCGGAGCCTGGCTTCACTTTAACGAAGGGACAGAGGGAAAGGGGAGACTTTCCCTGAACCAGGAACCCACGGACCCCGGCTCCGCCGTGTGAGGTCCGTGCGCAGCCGGAGAAGAAACGACAGTCACCGCGCAACGGCGCGCGCTGCTCGGACCGTGTCCGCTGGCGTCTCTCAGCGTGCGATGAATATGATAAGACATAAAGTGTGTGAGGAGTGAGCGGCCATGATGCCTGCAGCAGTTTTTACCGGAGGTTCACACAAACACTTTACCGAGACAAACTCAAAGCCGGATTTCACCGCTGCAGCGCGTCCGTGTCGCCCTGGTCCGTGAGGACGGACAGTCTGCAGTTCTCGGTCTCCACGTTGTTCAGCGGGATGACAATCTGCGTGTCGTCCGGCTCCGCTCTCACCGTTCCGGAGAACGGCCTCAGGTGGCACGGGTTCGCCCCGGTCGGGGAGGAAATCCTCCAGAACAGGTCCTTCATCTTCTTCCTGAACTCTCGGCGCATCAGGCAGTAGAGCACCGGGTTCAGGCAGCTGTTGGTGTGCGCCAGGCACACGGTCACCGGGTGCACGTACGTGTGCACCATGTAGTAGATTTTGTCCCAGTTGACAACGTTGAACTTCACCAACACTCCCCAGAAGGTGATGGCCTGGTTGGGCATCCAGCAGATGAAGAAGGACAGGACGACGATGGTGACCGAGCGGGTCACCCGGGACCTGCGCTTCACCTGGTTGTTGTTCATGCTGCGCAGGCGGACGAAGCGCAGCAGCAGCAGGTAGCACACGGAGACGATCAGCATCGGGAACACGAAGGCCACCAAGATCTTCTGCAGGTGGTACAGCGCCAGCCACGACTGGCCGACCGGGAAAGCCAGCAGGCACAGCCGCTCCCCGGCCACACTCCGGACCGTGGCGAAGATGGCGGTGGGCAGAGTGGCCAGCGTGGCGGAGACCCAGAGCCCGGCGATCACCCAGCGCACCGGGCACACGCGCCGCCGGGTCCGGTCCTTCAGCGCCGAGGCCACCGACCAGTAGCGGGTGACGCTCATGGCGGTGAGAAAGAAGACGCTGGCGTACATGTTCATCACCGTCACCGACAGGATGATCTTGCACATGGCGCTTCCAAACGGCCAGCTGAAGTCCAGAGCCGTGTCCACCGCCCAGAACGGCAGGGTCAGCACGAAGTGGAAGTCCGTCACCGCCAGGTTGAGGATGAACAGGTTGATGCTGGAGCGCTTCTTCCTGCCGCGGCGCACCTTCATCAGGAAGAAGACCAGCAGGTTCCCGAAGAGCCCGGCGGCGCACACCACCGAGTACACGATGGAGATGAGGATGCGCAGGGTCGGCGAGCCGTCGGCGGGCACGTCGATGTCGTCCAGGCTACTGAAGCGGCTCTGATCCGCCGCCGAGCGGTTCCACGGAGACGTGGAGTTGTGGTTCCACGGCTCGGCCATCCTGTCGGCTGAGGCGGGCGACCCGAGTCCTGCGGGGCGCGGAGGGTCCGCTGCTGTGTGCCGGCCGCACCCGGAGCCGCGCGCCGCCTCACTGCGCGGCTCCTCTTAAGTCCTGCTGGTGCCCGAGGAGGGCGCGTGGCCGACAGGGGACTGACAGAAGCAGGGCCGGTGCTCGAGCAGAACTCAACGCCCCCCGGTCCAAGAGCCCCCCGCATTGAGGCTGCACTAGTTCTATCAAGTCATCAGACCCTCCACACTTTAAATTCTTCTTCTTCACATTTGGCTGCAACAATTACCAGCAAAAACTGACACACTACTCTTAAAACGAGTGGCTTTGGATTAGAATCACGTGTGTGATTCAGTGAGAAAGAAAAGTTCTGTTCACTTGTTTATGCAGGAACAAACTGTTTTACCGTTTTGGATGTTAAATTTTACTGCTCACATCTAAAAGACGCAGCAGAAGTTTAAATCTCAGGTTTCTTTTCTAAATTATGTGCCACTGGCTCAAACTGCTCTAAAATTCTTTTGGACTTTCTGTATTAGGATAAAAACTGTATTTTTTTTGTTTTTTGTAAAACTTTGGGCTCATATTGTATTTGAGGACAGACGACAGAAACAGTAAAAGACATTTGTACTGTGTCTGTGTTCTTATTTTCATATCAAAAACCATGAAAACACACAGGAAAAAACCTTGTGCAGGTGTAAATCTGACCTGTCATCTTTTCCAAGCTAAAACTGGCTGAAAAGACCAAGGTGCGTCTTTGTAGGGGGATCAGGGGGGATCAGGGGGGATCAGGGGGGACGGGACAGTGCAGTGTGCTTTAAATGCGAGGCAGACGGATGTTAATACTGTGAGACGCCAACGATAACGGACAGACAGCCTCTGATAGGAGATAAGATAGAGTCAAAGTTTAATGATGCCTTCAGGGAAAGCAGGTCAATAATGCAACGAGAGGACGGGATGTTGGACAGAGAAGACATTAAATATTAAGTAAAGAGCTTTTTATTAGCCCCCTCCTCACAGATCCGAAAAAGACTCCACGACTCTAAAGAGCTTTGAAAAGTCTGAGGACAGACCTCACGGTGACGCTGCCACTGCTAATGTCTGCTCCGCTAATGACGAGTGAAAGGTGGAAACCCACAGGCCACCATGTGCCTCTGAAATCAGCTCCTTTTTCGGACTCATCATTGGTATTTGTAGGTTGTGTTTTTGCTTCACTTGTAATAAAAACCCACATTAGTCGTCCCCCCAGGCTCCGTCCTCGGCCCTGTTCTGTTTCCATATGAACCATCAATCAGCTACATTCATTAGGTGGAAATCCTCTGAAACTCTCACGTCCTCATGCAGCTTTGACTCTCACTTTCATGAATCGTCTCCTTTGTTAATCGTTTTTTCCATTTTAACAGCTGTGATGTTTAGCTTGACTGTTATGATCGTTGTGCATTATTGAAAGCACTTGGAATTGTCTATTATTATGAAAGGTGTTTTCTTCTGTTCGCCTGCTGTGCCTCATTAAGTTTGTTTGGGGATGTGGCTGTTCCCACTGTGTTCCCAGGCATCGTGATTTTTAAAGTTTAACATTCGTTTTGAGGGATCAGTAAAAAAGCTGCAGAGAAGTGCACAGCCGACACCCAGCACACGTTGGAGTCCGACTCCAGAGAACTTGGCAAAGTTCATCTGAGCCGACATTTGACTGTGTTGGGTTGGACTCAAGCTTTGTCAGACTGATTTGGACGTTTTCTCTGTCTGGAACCGGCTTTACAAACCCTTTTCTGACCAGACCGTGATCTTTCTCGAACGTTAAACGTGCTGCAAACGCACAAATAAGACTCAAAAAATAAATCACCTTCTAGCCAGAAAAATGCATCCGATTTTTTGGAGGCCGCGATAGATTCTCTCATTTTGCTATGAAAGAGAATCTGTTTGCACAGACGCGTTTGCAGTTTTGCTGCATTGAAACGTAAAGACACGACCAGGCGCTGGTGGTGCTTGCTCACTTTGTCCGGCCGTCTGTCCAAATGTGGACCCAACACAGACAGGCGCTGAACTGAGACTCCGGAAGGAGCCGGTGACTCGGCAGATGTTAGAATAACAGTCAAAGCAGCAGTGGCACAGAGATCACAACAGAGCCGGGAGACCAGGAATATTGGATTTCCATTCATCAGGTGATGGACCTCAAGCTGCTGTGTGTGTGTCTGTGTGGGGGACACATTCGGTTTCAGTACCGTCGTTGTGAGGACATTTTAGCAGGTCCACACAACTTTAAAAGGCTTTCTGAGGGTCAAGACCGGGTTTTAGGGTCCGGCTTAGACTTAGGCTTTGGTTCGGGTTCGGGATTTATGATGTCAGTGAGTGTCCTCACGCGTCTAGAAAGACAAACATGGGTGTGTGTCCTCTGCTGCTGTGTGTTGAGCTAATTAAGACAGGAAGACACCCAGAGAGGAAACGGAGAGCTTGACGCCGATGAAGTCCACACCTTCACCCTGAAGGTGAACCTGTATCTGTCTCCCATATTTAATTCTTAAAAACAAGGTGACGCATACGCCCATCGATAAACCAACATCCAGCTTTGAGCGTGTGTGACGAGTCCTACTGGGAGCCTATTATTTCTGACATCCGACCAAATTGAACAACAACTCTAGTCGCTCCTAGTATTAAAAAGAAAATCAATTTAATGAGACAAAACTAGCATTCAAATGTGTTGTCAGTGCTGCAAAGCTTTGTCATTCTCGGTGCAGCTTAGCAGCATCTTATGTCCACGTTAAAAGACAATACCAGGCATAATAAAGTGTTTCTGTGCAGAAAGATGTAACATGAGTGACATTTAAAGCGAGTCACCACAGATTTACTTTATTCTCCTCAGGCTCGCTCTGAAATGAATCATTAAACGTGTTAAATTTACCTTAACGGGCAAAAGGCCCCGCACCAAAAGTTTAAGGGAGCCGACCTTGACCTGAACCACAACGGGAAATTTAAACGTGTTTTCACCGCAGAGGCGACGACTGACTGCAGCCGCCGGGAACAAGGGAGACGAACAACAGTCAGAGCAGACAACAGATGTTCACACAAAGGATTTGGCCATTTTGTTCAAGGTGCAGCTTTTGTCCTGTAACAATAAAAAAAAAATAACTTGACAGAGCAGAAAAGTTTGTGTTGCACTTTTCCAACACAGGAGCAATGAAGTAGAAAATAGCTTTTCCACAACATTTTAGGGAAATTCTACAACTTGTGCAAACGACGAGCCTCCAGCTCCTTCATAACCGAAGTAAAAGCAGCGGTTTGCAGTTCTCAGCAGCTCCAGCTGAAAGGTTCACCTCAAATACCCTGAACCCAGATCACGTACGGACATTAACGGGTGAACCCAGAGCCTGTGCCATCAGATATGGTGATGAATTAAACAGGTACAGGTGGGCGGGGCTTATAATAACCAGTCACTATAAACTTTGATTATGTGAGACGTTACGTTAAAGCCCCAAATGTAAAAAGTTCTTAGAACAAAATTAGCCTTTGACTTCAGGATGGTGGAGTTTTAATTCTACCCACAAAAGTCTGTTCGGGTCAGCGCTGCACGTCCACCTTTATGAAACCTACACAGGGTTTGTGTCCAAATGAACTTAGTTTGTCCTTTTCTTCCTGGGTCACGTGTGTTACTGCTGGGCCAGACTCTCTGTTTTCTGTCTCTGCTCAGCAAAGACGTCTTTATGAGAGGACTTAGATGGTCATAAAGTCGTAAAACCATAAAGCAGTAGAGTCTGTGTGTTAAAAGAAGTGATTGGATCAAGGGTCAGTGAGCGTCCACATGGATCATCAACAACACACAGTCCCAGAGTAAACCGGGTCCGACTCCAGATCCAGATGTTTAATGAAAGTAAAGGTTACGTTGTTTTGTTCTTATGCAGTTTGTCCTGAAACTTTTTGAACACGCTGTGACTATGACACGCTGCTGTTCCCATGGCGTCCAATGACGGCGCGGCAGTGTGCCCGCGGTGTCACTATGAGATGCCAAAGGATGGACTGTAAGACGCGTGTTGGGACAGATAATCAGAGTGATCACAAAGTCAAAATGATCACACGAGTAAATGCACTTTTGTACATTTCCAGTTATCGCGTATTGAAAGACGCCTTGGGGCGGGTGTGTGTCGTGCGATGATGATGGAGCTGCGGTACTTGCCCAGGCTGTTTGGAGTTTATAGAACCCAGACACATCCTGTCTACTAAAAACTCTTTTTACTTGCCGTCCTGATCATGTTTTCAGGTGTATTTCTGGTCTATTGTCTGTCATAAAATGTTTGTGGGCTTTTCACACTCTAATTACAGAGCAAGCTTCACTCTCCTGTCAAACGTTTCTTTGCCTTCCTCAGAAAGTACCTGCAGCGAGTGTTTCTCTTATTCGGCTCTCAGCATGGTGCCAGCAATTTATTAGCACATTTTTCTTTTAATTAAAAACCATATCACAGCTGAGAAAAACATGCACACGGATGTTCAAGAAACAGGTCAAAAGCATTTCTTGCCTCTCTTAAAGCGACACAGGGTCGAGCTCGGAGTTAATGGTCTTCTTTTGTTAACGAAAACAGTTTGCGGCCAGAAAGATATGTGAAGAGAAACTGGTGCCACCGGCGACTCCTGCAGATTGAAGACAGTTTGGAGTTAAGTGAATGCGAGACCGTCAGATACCGGAAGCCTCGAGCGTGGAGGTATTACGGGGTTTGTTCTGAAAACGTGAAGGTAAGTGAAGTTCACTGCTGAGGGACACGGTCGCCATCTTGTGATCTATGTGGTCTTTGGTTGGATACCTGGATACAGGAGGAAGAACTGGAATACAAGGAAGGAAAGGAAATCACAGTAAGAGGCAATGGAAATGAGTTTTTCATAGGCTCAGTGCGACACGTGCCAGTGTTGTAATGGTCAGACAGCAGCACAGCACTGCAGAACTGCAGAGCTACGTCTACTGCTGCACGAAGCCTGCGTGTGTTTGAGCTGCCGAATAGTTACGTCTGAATTGAACTTCAGTCTGTCAGTTGTGCACAGACACAGACACACACACACACACACTCACTCTACAACACACTGTGACCTACACGTCCTGCCTCTAACATTTGTCTTGTTATGGATGAAGGTACAGCAGATGCTTTATGTGGCAGGTGGCTGCAGAGTTAGAAAACAATTAGAAGTTAACTTGTTTACAAGTCTGAGATGCAAAAATTAATCTTCAGTCCTGCAGGTAAAGTTAGCTGGAAGTTGAGTCATGACAACTGCCTTTAGCAGGACTGGACTTTGTCCTAGATGGAAAGCTCCTGTAGTCCCAGGTTATTAAACGGTCCCTGGCACAGTCAAGTACATCCTGAGAATCCCTGAGAACAAACAGGCGGAGACAAAGTCTGGTTATGTTACGTCTGAAGCTCCCACAGCAGAACTCTTATAATGATGCTTCTCCTCAGCAGAAATCAAACCACCAAATAAAGCTCATTGGAAAATGAGTCACACCAACTAGTCCTGCAAGCTGGATGCCGACAGAGGTCGTTTGTCCCTGAATTTACACACGACAGTGAAGCGTCTCTTGAAATTTACCAGTTTGATGCCCGACGACGCGGATAATTGCACCTAAAGCTAATGAATTTTGTTCCAAACGCTGGACTCTAAGTAACATATGAATTTAGAGTCCGATGTCACAGGCTTAAAATCATTCCTCCACTAATGTCAGGTAACCATGGCAACGCTGCACCCGCCAGGCGGCGTCCTGTGTTTTACTTCCACATGGTCACAAGAACTAAAGTTGTTCCAAACTTCTTTGCTGCTTCTTTTACAACTTCCACATTCATATTTCACAGTTACAACACAACCTCCTTCCACGCAGAAAAGGTGAGAAACTGGGAAACGGGTAACGATGATTTGCTGATGTGACTGCAGAGCTCGTCAAACTCACCCAGGACAAACGGGTGAAGCTGGCAGGTTTTTATACTAAGGACAATGGTGGCCAGGTGTCAGGTGACCTGAAAGAGAGAAAAAGACTGGGCACAGCTGGAGGAACATGGTGGCAGCTCGGAAATAACTATTAAACTTAGAGACCAGCACGTCATCAGTCCATTCAGTTTCCAGTGGGCGTCTCAGAGCAGGTGGCCTAATGTTCCCTTAGCTCTCACTGCTTCAGTCTCTTTATTCTAAGTCCCTCTTCCTGAATCAGTCGTCTGTAGACGGCCGCTGATGTGCAGCTGCCTCCGAACGGCTGCAGCTTTACACTGTGGAGTGTGAACAATTTGGACCTGAGACGTGTCGGGCAGCAGCCAGTCCTCAGATCAGTCAATGGTACGTGAGATCTATCAGGTATTTTGAACGACCTTTTCTTCCCCACGTGTTTTAAACACCTTCTTAGAAATCCTGACTTTGAGACACAGCCTCGTGTCCCGTTTCCAAATGAGACAAAGCACAAAAGTTCAGTAACATCAGACAGTCAAACCGAAACCAACACGGCCTAAAACCATGAATCCTGTAAGAGTTCATTTCAGTTTAACTTTGACCTGTCTGCTTCCTGTCACGCACTCACACCTGATGTTTTCACTGTATCACCTGCGTTTGTGTGGTACCTTCTCATTAATCTACAGCTGGAGGACCGGTGACTCCCAGCTCATGTCGTATATTCTTTTTAGTTGTGATTTCTGGTTGAGACTGTCAGACAGGTGTGACACAGCTGTTGGTGAAGGGACGAGCTGGAATAAACAGGAGGCATTTTCTTCACTAAAATCATCGGCCACCTGCTGCAGACACAGACCATCATGTAAACCTGAACACGCCATTGCTCGGTTTCTGGTGGACCAGGCCCAGGTAACAGAAAACTTCAGAGAAGGCTGATAAGATAATTATCTAAAACAAAGGCTGATCAAGTTTCATTTGTTTTCCTGTTAATCTGTTGAATCTTCTCTGTTCTTGTGGGTTTTTCCGTGTTCACTGACGAACAGATGGAGACGAGCTGGACAAAACAAATTTAGGGACATTTTCTGAATCAAAAGTTGTTGATTGAAGCAGGTTCAGGGTTAATTCTGTAACCCATTAAAAGCGTCTGTTCCCTGTGGAGCAGATCCACATTTTCAGCTTTTAATTCCTGCTCACAGATGTTGACTTGAACTTAAATATTCTAAGTAGATGATTTGCATTAGAAATGGCAGATCTGTCCTGTGGTGTGTCTCTGGGCTGCTGAGGTTGGTGGAATAAACAAGCAAAATTTCTTGCTGTACTTGGGAGATATGAGGGTTCTTAAAGCCGAAACCCCAGAGGGTCCCAGATAGGAGTCGAGCAGCCAGCTCCGTCCCAAGATGAATGTATTTAATAAGACTCCTGAGACGCAGAAAACCTGCAGAAGAAAACGAAGAGCGACGAGAAGTGCAGAAATGATCCTGAATAAATTTGACAAGGAAGAGGCTTCGCTTCATTTCCAATGTGTTGGTCTTCGCTCATCACTACGGGGGGGGCGGCTCAGGACATTATTCCGAATTATCCTCTCACAGACACATATGAAATCAAAATCACTCACGTACTTTTCTAAAAACCACAGACAGATACAAGTGAAAGGCTTTCACATACAAACTGAAAAGCTCTAACACAAACTAGCGAAAAGCTTTTAAACACACCAGTAAAATGACTTCCTGTTTGAGTGAAATGACTTCCTGTTCAGCTGAAATCCTCTGGTCCTCTGGTGTGTGGAGACGTTTGCTCACGTCTTCATTCTGCTTGGATGTTCTTCTGTATTTCCCACTGCTCGGTTCTTACGGGCCCTTCAGCGCCTTGTTGAACGTGACCCTGCTCGTCTTCGGGTGTGTGCACCCTTCCGGTTAATCGTTACTACTTGTCCAGGTGACTTGTTTTGCTCACACTCTTTGGTTCTGTTAATATCGGCCTGGCTGTTCCCCGTATGTTTCCCCTGGTGTTTCCCCACGTGTCGTCCTGGCACCGTGGTGCACTGGTTCATGCCGCCTCCCTGATTCAGTTCTCAGGTTCGATTTCCCCAGTTCCCCTCAAACCCGTGTGTAGGTTCCCCTGCTGAAGTTTTGAACTGATGTTCAAATATTCACTCATGGTCATACGTTTCCGTACAGTCAATTGTGGACCGACTGTCTTGTCAAGATCAGGCTTGGAAGGATTTCTTTACACTGAGCGACTGTGCGGCAGTTAGACTTATTGTCGACACCTCCGATGACTCACAGAACCAGCACAAGCTGAAGTGAAATTATGCCACGGAAACAAATAAGCCTGGAAGCTCTGCTCCTTCTTTTGTGCTTCATCTGTCAAAAATTCCATTAATACCCCCTCCCCTGGTGGCACTTTGTCTGTCTCTGGGGTGGTGGGAGGTGAATGGCTCATCTGCCATGTGGGTGCCTCCTCTTCCTGCTCACATGCCTGCAAACAAGTAGCTGCAGGAGATGATCAGGCATCAACATCAGAGGCCGTGTTGAGTCCTCAGCGCTGCTCCACCCCCCAAACCCACACGAGTCAGTCAGAGCTGTGAGCTCAATAGAGGGCTGGTCAACTGTCAGCCATGATGGCCCCCCGTCGACAACCCGCAGCTGTCGTCATCCCTGTAGGAGGATGTGATTAATTCACAGGAATGCAGACGTGCACTGAGATGCAATTAAATACAAACCGCACCTCTGCCGTTGCTCTGTAGTTTCTCCAATGTGAGAACATGTCAGCTGGCTCTGACCATCTCAGAGAGGAAAGATGCCACACGATATTTTACTCCGTCAGTAAGCAGGTTTTTCTTCCCCGTGACGTCAGCCAGACTAAAACGAGTTGTCATTTTCAGGTTGGAGGTCCAACGAAGCATGTTGAGGAGCCTCGTCTCGTACTGAATAATGTTCTGTTGTCTCCGGGCGTGGAGGCGGGGGATTACCGCAGCTGTGAAGCGTGTTCTCCTGTATCACGATTCCTCTGCTCTTCCGAGCATTTGGCAGACGGCTAAATCAGGGAGAAGCGCAGAGAAGAAATGCTTCAGCTTCCTTGGATGAAAGCGCCAGCTGTTTTTGTGTTTCGTGCACAGGACGTCTTTTGAATATCGGAGCTCCTGTGCTGACGTGTGGTGAACCCAAGAACGAACTTATGAATAAGGAACAAAACGGGCAATATCAGAAAGCCAAGCAAAGAGCTGATTAAGGACAAAGTGCCAATCAGGGCAAAAACCTGCACGAGCACGAACCAAGAACAGGACCAGAATCCAAAAGTGAGGCCGGATATTTGTGAAACTACACCAGCCGCTGCTCCAGCAGCTCGATATGTGGCTTTGTCACAGCAAGGAGACAAATTGTGTTTGGGAGGAGGCCGAAGGCAGCGAGACTGAACATAATCAGACAGTAAAAAAATGCCTAATAAATAACAGCTGGGTGCCGATGACGATAAAACGGTTGAATTGATCAATTAAAACCTGGGAAGATATTAGGACCTGGAGTGTCTGTGTGCCTGAAATGTGTTGTTACCACATGACTGGGCTCTCCCAGTGTGTTCGTCTGTCTCCGTGTTTTCCCCGAGGTCACTGTGAAGAATTAGAGCCGCAATAGGCCGGTGAATCCAATCACTGTCGAATGCTCTGCAACAATTACAGCACAATTAATATGCAACAATCAGTCTGATTAATTTCTGATTGCAAGTCTCTGCATGCAGCTCCAGATTAAAGGCCACACGTTATCTGAGCGGTTAAATCTCGCATCCGACGGTTTGTGGAGGCTCGGAGCAGCTCCTGTCTGACTACACCTTCTTCGGTGCAAAGAAACTGTCATTGTTTCATCAGAGAGTTCCATCAGGAGACAACCCCCCCCCCACCTTAGGGTTGTGGTGGCCTCACCACATGCCCACAGCTTCCAGTGCCCTGAACAATAGCAAAGACCAGCTGTCGTTTTAGAGCTTTGCTCAATTCACACGGAAAACAGTGAAATAACTAAATAAATAAATACATAAATAAATAGGTAAACAACGCTTCGGCTCCAAATATGCAGAAAACTGAGCTTTTAAAAAACATCCGGGAGCACAAAACTGCAAAGTGGCAACTGTTTATTTTGAAGTCTTGTGAGCCAAGGGTTCCCAAACCTGGTCCACTGTCCTGCTTGTCCTCCAAAAATCCCTGCCCTGATGTCTTCCAGGCTCTGACTGACTGAACGCAGCAGTTGGTCTCTGAGGACCAGGGATGGGAAGCACTGATGCAACTCCAAACATCCTCTGTACGGGCTTCGTCTTACTGCTGTCAGTCCAACATAAAGACAGCGGGCCTCCTTTCTCTCCCCCAGGGCTTTGAGTCATTCCGTCAAGGACTCTGTGTGTTTTCTGAAAGACTGGGCTGGCAGTGGATCCATTTCATTCTGGTTTTACTCGGGCTGGTGCACACTCGTTGCACTTGTACTGGAGACCGTTTCAGTTTTTAGAGACTTGAAGAGCATGGAGTGCTGCTTCGCCAGGGTCCACGCTGTCAGGTAACGGATCCAATCTAGCACAGGAAAGGTGGCACAGGAAGAGTGGACTCCACTAAACATCAGCACAAATGTCCTGCAGTGGTTCGCCGGTGATATTTTTGAGTCCCCGTCCTTTGTGTTTGGGACACAGGTCAGAGGACTGAGTTGACTGAGTGCGATGGAAATGGTGCATAACTGCAGCACACTGAGCTGGAAGGGGCTGAGTCAGGAATGATTTGAAAACATCCGACCCGGAACGAGTGAAATGTGAGCGAGGTCGACTGAGTTGTTAGAAAGATCTGCCAAGAACATTTTCCATTATTGTATTTATACACTTCGTGACCTGCAGATAAAAAGCGGCAACTGTTGGATGAGAAGCGAAGAAATTCGATTCTTTTTTAAGGGAAAACTTTGTACCACAGTTTCATGATTAACTGTGAAAATGATCAGTAAGGAACTCCTTTATTTACTTTACTGCAGCTGCAAAGACCAACATTCACTGATTTTATTCGTATTTTATTTGCAGCTCCTGGACAATGAATCTCCAGCGTTTATTACGACTGATCTCAGCAGCAGCAGCATCAACAAGGATGTCCGTGCACCCGCTGTGGTCCGCATTGTTTTCCAGGTGCTCCTGGATCTTCCCAGGACACCTGACGATCTATAACCTCCCCACTACTCTGGGGCTTTCTACCTGTTGGATGGGCCACAAACCCTCCAACGGAAGGTGCCCTGGAGGATCCTGATCAGAAGGTTTAGTTTTTATTTTTTACTTCTTTGTCACCTCCCACAGCTCTTGAACAGGGGTCAGGGCTGGAGAACTCAGAACTCTGCTCGTCCAGCCATGGTTGGTCCCTCTTGACCACAACACTGCTGTAGCCCAAACGGATCAAGCCATCACCTTCCAGCAGAGACCTGTGGAGGCGCTTCCTTTAGCTGACTCAGCTCCACAGCCGGGTGGGGGATGTGTGCCACCCTGGGTGAAGGTTCCCATGAAATTGCTACAGGCCTGATGGGTGTAGGCCAGGCCAGGCCATCAGCTCCGCCCTCCAGGTCAGGCTGACACAACGGAACTGAGCTCCCTGCTCCTCTGCCATGTTAAGGTGGTGTTGGTCTTACAGATGCACGTTAGTCCAGGCGAGTGAACAGACAAAACAATCCCGTCAACGTTTTTCTCATTATGTTTAGATCTTTCACACGCGGCGTGCCGCCCACAGTCTTACACCAGTTTTGTCCAGCTCCATCACAGGTGCAATTGTATATTAAAACCCAACTGAGAAGAGCTGCAGCTTTGTGAAAGAGCAAACTGAGACCAAGAGCCAAGATTTTAATTATGTGCATCTGTGCCGAGTGACGCCTGAGGCTGTGGATCCACTCAGAGAAACCGAATTCAAACACAAACGTGAGGACGAAGCTTTTATTTCTTTGCTCACGTGGACACGTTGTATTTTAAAATACTCCGTCATCTGTGAACCACCGTGTCTGAAAAATGCTGCTCAAATGTGACTGTACAGCAGTCGACGAGCTTTAAACTGAAACACTAAGTACAAATACGTCTTTGAGCCGGTTACTTGACCTTATTCCAGTCAGGAACAATTGAAGGACTAAGAATCCAGTTTCATGTTTCTACCTGCTGGCTGCGTCTCCTCCACACACAAACTCCCAGCTGGCGTTAAAAAGGGCTGTTTCCCATTCAGCCGGTCAGCGCTGCACCGGCTAATGATGCAAGTAGTCCTGACGTCCCCGTGGTCCGGACGACAGGACTGCTTGTCCCGCTCTGCTCTGATTTCATCTGTCAGATGAAATCTGCTTCATGCTCACAGTCTTTGAGCGTCAGTGAGCAAACACAGGCCTGGATGAGCCTCCGCAGTGTTCAATAAATGTAGAGAATGGTTTCATTATTCAAGCCCCAAACCTATTATCATTTCTCCAACACTTCTGCAAAACACAATATTGAGTTTAGCAAACACACATAATGTAGAGAAAATTACAGAATTATCTGAAGTGTTTCACAACATCAATAGTCTTTGGAAACGAGAGGCCGTGTAGCTGGGAGACATGGAGGCACGAACACACTGTGCGATTGGAGGCTTTGTTAAGATAAAGATGTTGCCTGCGTGTTTTCCTTTAATGACGGAGTCCTGCCAGGACTTCATCATCACCCGTCTCCCGCAGGATTAAACAACTCGACTGATACATTAATACATCTGTGAGAATATGCCAGAGTTTTAAATGGCTGAGGAACAGCAAACAGCGAGCGCGTCGAGGCCACACGCCGCTGCACACGCCGCTGCACACGCCGCTGCACACGCCGCTGCACACGGCTGCTGACACGGCTGTGACACGCCTGCGTGTTTTGACCTTGACGGCTGAACAAAAAATGAACAAGAACTCCATTAGTGCGGGAGGGTCACAGAGCGGTTTGTCCCACCGCGGGGAAGAAGACGTTCAAACTAGGTGACAGTTCATTAGGAAGATCCAAGGAACACATCCACGGACCCGCAGCCTGCCTGAAGGTCGGCCCTCTCGTCCACCATTGCTGCTCTGTAGTAAGACATCGTCTCGCCTGCTGCTCAGTGCACAAACCCGACTGAGGCTGTGAGGAACATCAGATCAGCATCAGGATGAGGCAGTTTTTAAGGTTCATATACTGATGATGAAAGATCGTCTGTAGCTGCTGAGTCGGACTGTCGCAGACACTGGGGCCACAACTCAGCGCTTATTTCCCTGCGAGCTGCTAAATTTACGAAACTGTGGGTTTTGTCATGTGGAAAAACCCCGAGAATGAGCTGGACTGCAACACACACCTGTGAGTGAGTGTGTGTGTGTGTGTGTGTGTGTGTGTGTGTGTGTGTTTTTCTAAGCCGAACTTGCTGAAGTGACGATGGAAAAACAAACTCCGTTATCACTTCTGCTGCTTAACCTTTAACTCGGGGTTAGGGTTAGGGTTACAGAGCTGCAGACCGGGTCCTGAACACAGCGTCTAGTTGCTCAGCACCTTTGAAGGATTTGATCCATGACTGCAGCTGAAGATGGTTGGTGTTTTAAACCAGCATGTGGCAGAACAAAGGATGAACGTCCGGGCGACTAACTGTAAAAGCACATGTGGTGGCAGCTGAAAATGACGCTGCACAGATACTACAGCAGGTGAATCCACGTTAAAATCTACTTCTCTGTCTGCGGCAGAACCGGATCAGCTTCTGTCCCCATGAGTCATGTGTAAATCGTGGCCCGGCAGCGAACACTAAGATGCTGTTGAGAGGTTCACGCAGTCCTCGTGTCCGTGGACGGATCGGACTGACAGCTGAAATAAACAGAGTCTCTGTTTGTAACGGAAGCGTCTTTGGGCCTAAACTGCCTGATTTCACCGGGGATTGATTGAAACCACACTGGACTGAGCAGCAGAAGCGACAGATTGTGTGTTTCCACATGCAGGTTGTGTGGAGGCAGACTGACGTGGCTGAATTCTGCCATGATTCCCTACGTCGGTGTTTTTTTGTTTTCTTTGCTGTGCCCTCGGGCGTTTGTTCATTTCACTGGAGTCACTCTGAAAAACGTTTGGACGCGGCTGTCCTGAGGTGGCTGAAACAGGAAGTGTTCTGCAGCTCACTCAGAGATATTCCAGAGTGTCACACAGGAACACAGCAGATGGAATGAAAAATAGAACTGCAGAATTTCAGGTCAGATGTGCACGAACAGAATCATGAACCTTAAACTATTTACAGGAAAATGAGTTAGAGGAAGCAACAGTGTTCGAACAACCTACAAATACTGACGATCACATTAGTATTTATAGGAAATGAAGGCGGGTGGTGATTCTGACAGATCGGGTCTCCGGCAGCTCTCCTCTAATTGTTCCAGCACCGCAGAGGAAACGCCCCCGTGCCACAGTGATCTAACAGGCCTTAAAGCAAATGTCTGTTTCAAATCTCTTATGTAATGAACTAAAAGCTTCCTGCAGCATGAGCAGCACATTTACAGATTTCACAAGAAGCCGGTTAGTTCCAGTTTCAGCACAGGATCAACTGAAATGTTTGAAAATCAAAGTGAAGCTCACGTCGTCTGTCATTACCAAGCAGCACACAACCTGTGCAAAAACCAGGTGCGGACAATCAGCCTTTAGGGACCCGGCTACAGGCGCTGCATCGCAGACCACGACAGGCAAACACTGTTTAACCTGAAGAGAATTTCATTCCGTGCGCCAGGATTCTCTGCTGCCAGCTGCAGGACAGATGTTTCCACGGTGTTTTGACATGGTTGGAGTCCTCGACAACATGCGGCTGTAAATGGCGAGTATTTCTCGCCACAGACGCTGGGATTCGTCACAGCAGGAAGAGGCTCCGCTCTCTTCGCTCCTGTGCTGACGTCCTGTCTTTATTTTTTAACCCTGTGTTTTATCTGAGTGTAAGTGTCGTGGTTCTGCATCAATTCCTGCCGGATCTTTGTTGTAGTCGTCATACACCAACACACTCGCTCCCCGTCAGACCAAATCGACTGTCGGCTCAGAACAAGCGCCTGACTTTGAACTGGATCCTTAATGGGGCCAAGTCTTTGCTGGTTTTCATCCAATAGCTCATTTCATGACCAACAATCACAGGTACAGAACCAGGCTAATGGGTCCTGGATCACATGTACCAAATAACAACGATGAACATCTACCCACATAAAAAAAACATGTAGCAGAGCTGGTACAAACCGAACCGTGGAGAAACCCCATCATGCTGCTCTCTGAACTCCGTAGTTTAATGTATTCAGCAGCGGGAAGACGTCATTTCAAAGTACGTCCCAAAAATAATCAAAATGTGACTTTCTGTGGACACACGAGATAATGTTCAACTTACGTGTATGAGCTTCACAGTTCAATGAGTTTTTTCGCCGTTGGCAGCTGCCGTCATTCCCAGTCATGAGCGTGTTCCGTTTACTTCCTGTATGACTAATACGCAGCTCCGTTCAGACGAGGCGTCTGCAGTGAGACTGCAGCACTTTTTACCACCGGGACACAAATGAATTGCATTTCTTATCAAGTGTAATCGCCACGACACATCCGACCCGTTGGTGTCGGGGCAGAAAAATCCACGTTTGTACAGGACTGTTGTCGTCCGTCTGCGGCAGTTGTCCGCACGCAGGTCTGCGTTGGCTCTGGAGCAACCACGAACCTCACGTTTGTTTGTCCACTGGCTGAACGATGGACCGTCTGCAGCGCACAAAACCTCTTGGAAGCTCAGCCTTTCAGCTACACGCATTTCCTTTTTTCTGTCAGTGCCGTTAAATGAGCATCAAATTGGACAATCATTCATAACTGCACCGCTGTATTTTCGAGACCTTTGCATTGGGCTTTGCTTTCAAAACCATTTCACTGCCTCACACCTCTGCACACGCATCAAACTCCGCTCAACATTCACAGAAAGTCACGGCCTGAACTTCCCAGGTTCATATTGTGTTTGCTCCCAGCGGAGGGAACCAGCAGTGCAGTGATGACAACGCTTTCATCAGGAAAATTCAGCACAGAATCGACGGAAATGAGTAAATGATCCATTTTGCCAAAGACGAGCAACAGAGTGAAGCTCACGGTTCGGGCACAGTCGCTGCTTCCAGCCGCGAACAGACGAAGAAGAGCACAGTGGAGTAGACGGCCAATCACTGTGTGAATGGAAGAGAATTTAATTCCGTGCACCAGGTTTCTCTGCTCTGCTGCCAACACACGGCTCAAACTACATTCGGAGCTGCAGGCAAAATGTCTTGCAGTGTTTCGATAGGTACGGCCATTTTGTGCCTCAGCTCCGCTCTTTTCTCTCAGAGCGGCACTGGACCCCATTATTCTAATTTAACTGTCCTGGACTCTCCCCCAAACCAACAGGCCTCAATCGGTTGATTCAGAGCTGAGTCGGACGGGTCTGTCCCCAAATCTGCTTTTTTCACCTCAAATCTCAAGTACAGACGTGTTAGGGTTTCACGTCTGGCAGACGGGAGCATTGTGATGTTCTCATCTCATCATAAACCAGTTACAGTTGATCCAGAACTCTGCTGCCCGAGTTCTGACACGAACCACGAGGAAAGAAAAGATTAAGCCTCACACTGGTTTCAAAAATGATGTTCCCTGTTCTTAAAGCACCGGCCTGGTTCTGGACGGTGATTTGAATGACACATAAATAAAGTTTGATTTTCACCGGCAGCTCCAGAACCTGCTCGGGATGAAGCGGAGACTTGATGCTGCCTCCTGTTTGCCTCCACCCACAGCTCGTTCCTCCATCAGTCAGGAGAGGTCTCCACACTCAAATGAGCAGAGCTGAAGCCGGACATTTAAAATACATAAGATATGAGATTAAATTCCATAAACAAAATTGCATTTTTTATTTTTCATTCCCTGTTTCAAAGCCTTCGCCACGCGGACACGGACGTGATTCTGTTTTTTCAGCGGCATTAAGCAGCGTCCACAGTGGTGAGATGTTTGCTTACAGAACGCAGGACTTTCCCAAAGAGACCAGAGTTCAGTGTGAAACCACTGCAGTGACGTCGAGTGACGTTAAGGGAGTCGATGTTCCAAAGAACAACCATGATTTTTCATTGAGTTAGCTCCACCCGACCCTGACCTCTTTGTTGCTGACCCCAAACAAACCTCTGTTAGCACAGATTTCATCCAAACCTTTCTGCTGTTTTAAGTAAAAACTAAATTTAACAGCCACTGTTTAGGAGCTGGGGATCGAACCGCTGACCCGGGATTGACAAATGACCGCTCTACCTCCCAAGCCACAAACAGGACAACCTGCCAGCACATCAGCAACGTCTGCAAAGTAACTCAGAGACCTTTTTCACCAGCACTTATTTCAAAGTGAGTTTCTAAAATAAAAACATACTTTTACAGATTTGAATAGGAAAATGTTCGTGAGCTGTGTTCGAATAATGTGAGCACTTAAATTTCTGCATTCATCCACGTGAAATGAAATTTCAGTCATGGTAACAGAATAAAATTGACTCTGCTGTCCAGCGTGTTACAGGAGCTGAGAATAATTAGCTTCACAGAGAACGTCGTGTACTGATGGACAAAGGACAACAGCGGCTCACAGACGGACTCCGTTGTGTATTTCACCTGTACAAGGACCATCTTTGACCTTTGTGAACTTTGTGAACTAAACTACTGAGCGATTTTATTTGTGTCAGAGGGAGGAAAAGTGTGTTGGAGCAACTTAATATTTATGAGCTGAGAAGCATGTTTTTAATGGCAGTAACTACGTGGTGAGAAATAAGGAGCATTTACTTCTGAAAAGTCAATTCACTTCTACACAATGTTCGACTTAATGTCATCGGGCGTTTTTATGACCCAAACAGCCTGACGCAAACCGCTGAAGTTTGAACGTCAGCTTCAGAGTGAAAACCTCAGCACGGGAAACCGCAGTCGGGGTCGATTAATGTGACCCGACCAAAGTCCAGCACCAACGCAGCCGCGCTTACACCTCGCGTCCTGTAGACCGGGTGTTACTGATCCCGGAGGGTCTCGGTGGCTCTTTCAAAGGTCGCTGAGGGTGAAACAGCAAGAAAACACCTGAGACTTGTCTGACTTTAAGTAATGTCCTCAGAGACCTGACGACAACAGGCAGAAATCATAAACTAGGAAAGAACGTGATGCTCAGGCTTTTAACAAACTGGTTCTTCCTGTGTTTCCAGCTCTGGCCGTTTGCTGCACTGCGGGTGTCAGAGAGCCGCAGGATGCTGCTTTATCACAGTCCCTGAGGACATTGCTTCTTCATCCGGATAGCTGACTGTAATATCCAGCATGCAGCAGGGAAAACATCGAGCCGAGCTCCCCTGCTGATACTAATACCATCCAGAAAGGGATTTAGTCTCATTTGTGTCTGCTGAGGGCTTCTCTCACACAGAAAACACCTGCAGGACAGCTCAGAGTCTCCACCACAACATGACAGCGACAACTTTTTAGATTCCCTCCCTGCATCGTGTCTCGCCGCGTGTTCCCGACCGGTTGATAACGGCGTCCTGCGGCGAGGTGGAAGCTGCCGAAGCCTGTAGATCGATGTGAGCTCTCTGCGTCTTAATGAGGCCTGACAGCTCACGCATCTGCTGCTGACAGTGAAGGCGTCCTGCACCGAGGGGACCACGGCGAGGCGTTCAGGAGCAGTTGTCACAGCACTGGTCGGGTTTTATCATCGCAGCCTGTGATCTGTGTGTATTTCTACCTGTCAGACTCTGACGTCACATTCACAGAACCAGGACTGTGGTGTTTTAGATGGACATTTCTGTTTTTAAGTTCTGTGTTGACAAAATTGGCCCCAGATTGACTTTTTTTTTGGCTGCAACCCCAATTCCAATCCCCGAACTGATGTTTTAGAGTCAAATTTTTATGACGTACTCATCGTCATTCCCACTTCGTTCTCTTGTATAATCCTGACAGATGGACTGGGGCAAGACACAAGCATAAGGACAACTGACACATTCAGTCCTCACCAAGTTCGACCTCTGTTCAGTGCCTCTGTAGTCACAGAACAGCTGTCTGTCCATCTGCAGGACAAAAGGTCGGCAGCAGGACAAACTGACACCAGGCTGAATGACAGCACAAACACTCTGCGTGTAGGACTGATGCTTGTCCAGTGCACAAGAGACGGGCTGTGATGGAGGTCAAAAGGTTTGAAATATGTGAACTGGCCTTGAGGTAAACTGAAGACGCCCGATGATGGAAAGTCAGAGGATGAAAAATTAATTTCATCCATAATTGAGGAAGCAGAGTGTAACAGAGCATTTCGTGTGGAGGTGAGAGTGTCTCATTTTGGTATTTTCACCAAAGGACACAAAGGCCGAAGAGTGGACCAAATAAATGGAAGACAAAAACTTAAGTGGATGTTAGACGACATGTTTCCCCTGAGGGAAAGGGCAGATGTTTCAAACCGAATCCCCGACTTTGAAAAATCTTTTTGGATTAACCACATATGAATATTTTTTCTAATGCCTTCTGTCAGTGACCGCGGCCCCGTGGCATCGTCTCAGTCCAGTCCTGCACTCAGCTGAATTTCATTACTGCTCTCTGTCGTGACACAACACAGAAACATAAATGCTTCAAGGTCTGTTGCCGACCTACTGTAATTCTGGTAGAATAAAATCCAGAGAAGGAAACTGAATATTTCCTGCAGAGCTGCTGTATTTTATTGCACAGAGTAGTGGGGATATTCTGCCTTGTGTTGATCGGTCCTCATTTACGTTGGACTCCAGGTTGGTCAGCCTCAGCTTAGAAGGTGCAGCTGGTCGTCAGTGCTTGGTCGATTCACTCCAGCAGGTGTACAGCTCTGGTGAATCCTTTAAATCCATCAAAAAAAACACAGCTCGCAGTGAAGTGGCAGGTTAAATGATTAACTCCCTGAATCCTTGTGTTTGTTAAATGTTCGGCACTAATGTTGCACTTTTCTACCTGTTGGTACCTGATACATTGCGTCTTTTTTACCCCTTCACACACGGACACATTTTGCACTAACCCTTTCAAACATAAAGGCTAACCTGGTAACGCTAACGTAAGATGCACATTGGAGCTTATAAAGGCCCCTTGAATCTGTGAATGAAACACGTGTAACAAACTATCTGTGACGAAGACTGACAATGGACTGATGGACCATGATGTGTATTATTCCTGAATACACACTAATGAAGTTAACAATGTTCACTTAGAAAACACATTTCTGTGTAAAGTAAACAGCAGGAGGCCGAGCCTTGAGCCGTGTGGGATTCCTTTACCAAGGACTTGATGAAAAAAGTTACTGCTGTGACCCAACAATCCTGCGCAGCTTTTAACATAAAGTTACCTGACAAGCATAAGGTTTTTATGGAGCTCACTGATGCTTGTTGCAGACCAACCGCCCACTGTGACGGCACACAAAGGTTTTTCCTTCACATCTGCAAGCGGGTTCCCAGGGTTTTCATTTAAAACTACCAGTTGTTTGTAAGTGTCGCTGTGAGCCTGAGGAGCCGCTGAGCTGCTGTCTGCTGTGTCTTCTGGGTCCAGGCAACCAGGAGCCGAGCAATTTCAGAGCTTTACTCTCCGATGACTTTTCTCTAATTACTGATCTGCCTAAGACTCTAATTCCTCTATTTGTGTTTCAGTTTCAACAAGTTCCTAAAGCTACGAGGCAAAATAAGAGCTTTTTCATGATTCATCACCTCAGGTTATTAATGTTTGCTTAGCATTATGCAACCAGAGCTGCTTGGTGAAGGTTTAAACAAATTATCATTATAAGCTTTGAACAAATGGCCAGTGCTACATTTTTTATTTTATTTTTTATTATTTCTAGAAGAGTGTGTCAGTGTGTTAGCGTTCACAAAATGAAAGATTCACAATGAACAATTAGACAAACAACAAGGATTTGATGACGCACTCGTTTGTTTTCCTGCTGAGGGTTCAGTGTCTGTCTGGACCTGGGGGGGAATTAGTTTAGATCACAAACATGTGGCCTGGATGTGTCCAAAATCAAGGAGAACATCTCAAATATCCCTGAAGCTTCCTTACACAAACTGGAATTTAACAGGGTTTTTGTTACCAGCGTCTGTCAGTCTGTGCTGCACAGGAGCGTTGGTGAGTGGCTCATAATAATTCATTGTAATATAGAATATAATTAATATTCCTTTAGGAGCAACATAATATGGTGCAGCTGCTGAATTATTTTGGGAAAAAAAATGATAAATGATTTTGATCATTCAAATCACCTTGAAAGAGTCTTAACAGATTTTTGCATTTGTTCAGTAGATGAATTATTTATTTTGCTGAGATATTATGATTTATGATAATCAGGCATTTGTCAAAGTACATTTGTTATGAAAAAATGCCAAATCCCAATTCCAGCTTGCCAAATATGAGAACTAGATACAACTGATTATTTTTGTCACTGTAAAGGCCAAATGATTAATTAAGTGGGAACCTGGAAATGATCGTGGCCGTGTGTCTGCACATGGAGGCAAACATCTGGTCCCTGACGTTTATGGGTCAGAATCCTGCATTATGAGCTTTCCTTAGCTCATTCAGAAAATGAACAGGCCTTTTCAAGTCAAAATAGGCCTTATTGAGCCGCATCATACTGTAGTTTAAGAGAAATAAGTAGATTAAGACACCGTCTGGATCGGACTGTCTGAAGCAGCAGGTGAACTCAGAATTCGTGAGGTCGATGATGGCGTCTGGAGCTGTGCTTTGGATTTTATGGCTTTTCCTTTTTCTAAAAGCTCCTCTATGACTGTCAAAGCGTCTGAAGTTTCAACAAACTCAACAAAGATTCTCCACCATTGTGGACACTGTGACCTTCCTAAAGTCAAAATGCACAATATGGACACAAGATATTTCCCCACGAAACATGAACATTTCTGTGTACGTTAATGCTGATTGTCCAGAGACTTTCACGGCAGGTTGTTTGTCAGACTGTTTGGCCAACGATTCATTTTCCAAACTCATCCGGCAGCTTAGAATAACCAGCATTAGAAGAACATGAAAGGAAACACAAGCACAGATGAATCCAGGGGCTGATTAATGTGCTGGATGTGAAGCGCCGGCCCCGGGTCAAGCTGAACACGTTCCCTTCAGGCAGTAACATCATCAGCGTTTGACTTCATCAGTTGCCGTTTGCCCTCGCAGACAGAAGAGACCAGCAGTGGGAGAAGAAGACGTGACTCGTGTCTGACCTCCACGGTCGTGTGAAGCCGTTGTAATTATCGACAGATTATGAGACCCCCCCCACCCCCTTTGTTTTCAGCCATTACTGTCCCTTTGCCTCGGTTCTGTTCATTTGGCATCTTTTAACCGAACTTTAGCAGGGTGTCTAATCTGCATCGAGGGGTCGTAATGATGTGGCTGACGATGAAGGATGACTTTAGATACTGAGACATTAAAGCATGTTTCCTGTTTGCTCGTGTCTGTGCGGCAGCCCTGACCCAACGTTCCCTCCTCACTAACACTCAGAAACCCTTTCTGACCTCCGGTGACAACACAGTCACACTGAAACCAACACCAGGGCGACCTGAGAATCTCGTCTGACTCGTTTAAAGATCCATTAGCAGCAGGTGTTTGGTTCAGTTTTTCCCATCTGTGGAAGAAATGTGAGGAAATACAAACGAACAGGTAATTCAGACTGTAGCACTGAATTGTTCCCACACAGAACAGCTGTTTTTTCCACCAAAACGTCTGATCTTGCAGGAAACTAACCTCTAAAAATGTGTCATACTGTTGCCCGTTTCCCACCAGAGTTCTAATTCATTCATCATCACCTGACTCTCGTGAGCTGGCTGGTTTCTGGATGGACATAATGAGCGTTTGGCCCTCTAGGAGGTTTCATCCCAGGTTCGATCCCCGTAGTCCCCTCGTCCTCTGAGTGTTGACCACAAACTTTTCCTTCAAATGTCTGTGAACATACAGAATTTGTGTTCGTCTGCTCCGTGCGTGAAAGCTCTTCGTTCCGAAACCCCCAGAACGCAGCTCAACATGACAGCGAGGGCCAGACTTGATTGCATGTAATCTGGTGGGTGACTGGCTGATTCGCTGATGATTACTTGAGTGCTCCACTCTGCCCATTAGCTCATGGATAATGATTTAACACCAGTCATTTCATCGGAAATGTGTCAGAGAGACAGCGAACCACTGCACACCTGGAGCCTTTCGGTTAAATAATGAAACACCAGCCGGCACTCGTATCCTTCCTTTTTGAATATTTGGTACAGATGTTAACAGTCAGGTTTTGCACACACACACACACCATCCATTCTGTGCAGATATTGCAGCTTCGTGAACCGTGCAAACAGGTGAGGATCGCAGTCGCCGAACCACAAGACGACCTGGATGTTCGGGGGCTTGGAGCTAAACGCAGCACAGTATCACGGCAGTGTGTTGTGGCCTGCCGGGTCCAGTTTGTGTTGGTCCATCCATGGGAATGTCGATGTGGCGGATCAAAGGGACACTGACGTAAGGCCAGTTCATGGACAGCAGGTATGTTTCAGCCTGAAGTCAGTGTGTGACGACACGCCAATAAATGGTCTCAGTAGGTGGGTTTGACCTCCTGCTTCATTCTGTCCGCCAACGTGGACGTACCCTTGTTGAAAAAGGACAGGGGACACACCTGTGCTCCGTTACATTTATGGTCATGGCTTTATCATGGACAATGGCCTGAGATGACCACGTTGTGAATTCAGTTTCTATAAAGTCACTCAATGTTTTCTATGTTTTTCTTCTTCTTCTTCTTTATTCTCTGTTTTCTTCGTCTTCGTTCAGTTTTTTTGGACTTTGGCCTTTTCATGCTGCAGTGTTGGAATGTCAACTTCCTGGAATTTATCTCTCACATATGATACCTCAAAAAATAATGATATTTAATAGTATCTTCTCCGCTGGGTGGAAACGGAATCAAAGGTCTAAAATGTTCTTTTGTGTAGTGAAAAAATGCAACAAGGTTACACAGGGAGCTGATCTGGCTGGTACCTTTAAAGAAATATCGTCACTATAGATCATAACCTTAAAAAGAACTGAACGATGTCATTAATCTCAGTACTGTGTGTTACGTGTCTAAGTTAATTAACTTGTTGTCAAACAGTGTGACGAGTAGCTTGAGGAGCGTCAGTGACTCTCCTCAAAGGTCAGTAGTAAAGTCTGGACAACAAGTGGCTGAATTTGTCCAACGGCTCCAAAGAAGCTTCGTGCAGTCAGAAACTGATCTCCAAACAGCTGTCAAACTCTAATTATTATAAAACGACCTGAAACGACCTGATCTCCCTGCAGCCAGTGTGCCCTGCGTCCCTGCACTCCTTTGTTCAGCGTGTTTTAATGGAACGAGGTGAAAAACAGCTTGTGCACTTTCCACACAGCGATTCTTGACTTGTGATTAGTGAAATGAGCGGCTGCTTACTGGTGGGTGGAGATAAAGGACGTCTGAACCAGGCTTAATGTTGCTTGGCCTTTAAACATCAGGGCTACATTTATGGAGAGACGGGTCACAGACATGTGCGGTCAGTCTCAGATTACGGTGATAACACCTGATGAACGTGCCGAGTCAAACTGACGAATGTAAATCATTCCCACAGAGAGAGGAACCGTTTCCTGCCACACTTCACCACTTACACACTCGTTATTGACGTTGTGCCTTGCGTGACTGAAGTCCATTGGACATCACCATAAATCATCGTGTCCACCAGCTCAGCACGGCCCTTCCTTCGTGTGAAGTCATTACTCTCCAAATTACGTATAAATAATTGCATCAATCAAGGAATTTGGATGCTATTAAAGCAGAAACAATACGCTTACCAACCAGCACAAAGGGAGATTAACTCAGGATGGGTCCTGGGGTTTTTTCAGGAGGTCCCATCCTCCCTTGTTCTCTTTTGTTCCATGTCATGCTCACTTGAATGCAGCTCACATTTCCTGAGCCTCCCTGTCAGGCTTCATCATTTCACAGAGACGAAAACAGAAGAGAAAATGAGTCAGTGGATCACGGGCAGCGTTAAAACAGAAGGGACTCCGTGTGTGTTTCGTCTTTGTCCTCGACAATGTGCTCACTTGGAACTAATGTGCCGTTATGTGCCTGAACAACTGAAAGTGCAGGAGCAGCGAGCGCAGGGTTTGGACTCGGACCCGTCAACTGTCTGAGAGTCGACAGCGGGGACACAATCCAGAGACGAGTGTTTACAGTGGAGCTTCTCAGATGCCGGCACTGCAGTCACCGAACAGGAAGTGTCATGTATTTATATGCAGAAACGTGTCACCCACTGAAAGAGCTTCGTGCCCCTCTGGGCCTGATCCGCAGATCGGGGGGGGGCCAAAATGTGGAGCTGCTGGTGTTCACCCATGTCCAGCGTCTGCTCAGTGATCAAACGGTTTCTGGCCCTTGGGTCATTCAGTTTTGTTTCACTCAGTCTGAGTCGAAAGAGCTTTTTATAGGGATCAGAAAGAGTGTGAACGTAATGAGGCCGAAGGTTGAAATTCATGGAAAAGAGCGAGACGCCTCGTAGTACAGCATTAGCCTGGCAGTTAGTGTCTGTGTTCACACATGCAGGTCGTCTTTATCTCTGCAGCCAGAACCAAGCATTTATGGAACCACACACAGAGACGTGAGTAACGCTGGGAGGTCGAAGCAGTCGCACAATCACCGGCGAGTTAAATTCACTATCACATACAGTTTCATAACGCTGCATTTATCACGGCAGGCAGCGTGGTCACAGGCCAACCTCCATCCTTCAGAATCGCTGCGTTAACAAACAACACAAGAAACTACAGAAAATGTTATGAATTGTGTTATGATGTGTCATTTCCTCCCCTCAGCCTAAATGTGAATACCAGAAATAGCTCAGGCGCATTAAGAAGAGGTACGAGGCGGCTGCAGTGTTCCGTCAGTCAGCGTTAGTCACAGCTGCACACCAGAGAGCGGACCTCACGCAATCTGTCCAAAAAACATCTTATTAATAATCAGCCAGCGTCGGCGCCCTGTCCTGACCTCCCCACACTGCTGTCTCTGCGTCTTCATCTTCTTCATGTATTCTGGGAGACATCTGTCCGGGCCTTTGGATTAATTCTGCTACATTTGCTGAAATGTTTATTAATGTTCACTGTCCGTCCATCAAGTAAACCAACAAATACATGCACCAGTAAAGCGACGATATTCTGTGGAGTTTTGGATCTGACCTAAAACGCACTGAAACCACATCACATCTTTAGAAGTCAGGTAACGTCACTTCTGTCCGAGTCACCGTCTGAACGTTGCAGATGATCTTCAGATCACCTCAGCCTCGCTGCACTCACAGAAAAGGGACCGTGGTTCGAGTCCGTTTCTGTTCCCAATAAATAGGTACAGCAGCTAATTAATTAGTACCTTTTGAAAGGCATGAATGTGGCATTTATTTAGCTAAGGTACAAATTCACGAGACACGGTGATCAACTGATGAAGTTAAAGGAAAAACAGCCGTTACCACAAAGGTACAAAGACGTGCCCCATGTGCAGCTTCATGTTCGGAAGAGTTGTTAAAGGTAAAACACTGTCACTGACGCTATGAGTGACAGTGAGTGTTTACAGAGGCCGATGTGTCTCAGTCCTCTGTGGTGGACGGTTCCATGGGGTGGACAAACAGAAAGTCAGCAGATAAAGTCTTTCGTTTGGTCCTGACCATCAGTACATCAGGGGACATCCTCCATTGTCACGTGTCAAAGCTGCGACGGCTCGGCTCTTCGGTCCAGCTTTGCTTCAGACGCGGTGTGAGAATGAATGAGTGATTGTGAAAAATGAAAAATGTCCAAGGGGCTCTGAGCTCAGACACCTACAGCAAGAAAAATACGTGGATCCATTTGGTTCCAGTTCAACAAACCTGTTATTAATCCATACCACTTTTTTTTTCATTAGCCAAAAAAGCTTCAGAAAGCTGCTGGTGATCAGTATTAACGGCCAGGTCGTGCATGTCTTCTTGGGACTTGGTGACGTTGTGCGATATGTCTGCAAACACACACCTGGTTTTAGAAGCCCTTTAACTTAACGTCAGTCCAACAGAACACAAGTTGTTGACCTTTCTTTTGACTGTTGACCTGTGGCCTTTTAGGCTTGTGTCTTTAGTTTTACTCACATGACAAGACATGCACATCCAGGTTTGAGCTGCCTGTTGGTTTTATCTGTGACCATCATTCAGCAGCTGCTTAGTGACGGAGTCTTGTTAATATCCACAACCCTCTTTTTATTAGAATCACCAGGATCTGAGCAGCGAGAGTCGTTTTATTGATCTCTGCTTCCACCTCCTCATCAAAGACCTGATGCAACCGCTCTCATCCGGCAACTCGACCCGAACGCCTCGGTTATTATCCCGTGGACATTTTGTATTCTGGGAGACAGCGTGTAAGCAGTCAAAACCCAGACCAGATAATGGGAGGGAAGCAGGGCGCAGCACGATGAGTCAATACTGATGTGGTGTGAAGGCAGAAAGTGCTCAGTGCTGGAAGTTGGGAGTGATTATTAAAAGTTGGGTTAGCGCTGCCCTTTTCGCTGAAGACAGAAGCTGTTCGTGCTTTTTATTTCATCTGTGGTGATGCTGATGCAGCTCCCTGACTCTCTGTTCTGCTGCCAAAGTGGAGAAAGTGGACCGAACAAAGTCCCACTGCAGCTCATTCATGCCAGAATTTATAATTTACTTTTTTAAATTAACTCAAATGGGCGGCACGGTGGTGGAGTGGTTAGCGCTGCCGCCTCTCAGCTAAAGAGTCCCTAGTTAGATTCCCCATCCTTGTGCATCATGTTCTCCCTATGCTGTCTGTGGGTTTCCTCCCAAAGTCCAAACACGTTAGCTTCATTGGTGCGAATTGGAGTGTGAACGGTGAATGTCGGGTTTGATCGCATGATCTTCGTGCCCCGTGTGCTTTTAGTGGTCAGGCTCACAATCACGTAAAGGCGTTACGCACTTTTGTTGGCATCTTTACAGGGAACGTTCGTGATAAGGTCTAAACACGAAACAACAAATACTTCATTACTCTGCCAAAGTATGAAGCTGTTGATTGTGTTGGGATTAAACATCCATCAACTTTCTGAATGTTGTTGTTGCGAAACAATTACTTGTTGCATCTGAACTGAAATGATCGTCACTGCAGCAGCTGCGTCACCTTCTAATAATATCCACAGGCTGACGAGCAGCAAACAAACGTTTCCTGCACATGTCCATGTGTTTGTCTCTTTCTGTCCTGCACTAATCAGTTTTAAGAAAACAGATTCCGAAAACTTTACGTCGTGATATTTAAGGATTATCGGATTCCTGATTCCTACATGCTGCTTTTATCAATCACATCCTGCTGCTTCAAGGTGCTTGTTACGGGACAGAGGCATCCATGCATTTCCTGGGGCTGTGATTAGGTTATAGCGAACACATTGCATCATCATTACGGGAGCTTTCATAATGACAGGACAGGATATTCCATTAGTGTCTGCAGAGCGTCTTTGCTCAGATTGATGAAAAAAGCATCTTCTGTTCAATTTAGCTACATCACCGACAGTTTGGAGCGGGAACCGGGACCGAACCTGGGCCTCATCCCTTCTCACACGAACGACAACAGGAAACGAGTTGTTCCGTGAATTTTGGGGTGTAGTTCTGAACGTGGATTTATCACAGGAACACTGGTGGTGGTGGTGGTCACCAAAGCAGAGGGAATATGGGTCACACACGAGCATGAAATGAAGACTAACATGAAAACCATGATGGAATGAGTCCGAACCACGAATGTGTGACTCAACAGTCCAGGAACCGCCTGTCAAAACACAAAATCTGCCCTTTTTTGCTGCAACAGTCACTACGTATACGCTCAGATTCAGCAGAAAATAGTTTTGTCCAAAGAAAAACAAGAAGCTTTAGGCTTCAGCACATCTGATGTTGTCAGATGTTGTTGTCTGATTATGTCCAGTGATGTCGCGTTAAACGTCCGCTGTTACTTCCTGTCCTACAGATTCACTTCCTGGTGGGGTGCAGATATTCTGTAACTACATGGGAGGTCGAGGGAAGTCATCTGCTCAAAAAATTCAGTCCATTCATTCATATCTGGTAGAACCGATCTTTATGGCCTTTATTACGTATAACAAATCTCCAATTTGTTTGCTAATTATCAAAGGTTCTGCTTAACTTTTTTTTTTTTTGACACTCAAACGTCAAATAAGTGGATACAGATTATAATTTCACGTCATAATATTAATGCACATTCATCTGGTACAAATGGTTTTTAATAATCAGAAGCAACACAAAAGGTCAAAGTGTGAAAAAAAATCTATTTCTAGTAAAATAAGGTAAATGTTTGCATCCACCTTGATAAATTTATTCATTAACGTTAATTCCAGATAAATGTGCATGAGATGTTCTGTTGATGAAAACCTGCTGCATACTTCAGTGTTCCCATAGACATACTGCATTTTACATTATATAATGTACATCATATTCCCTCCATAATGTTCTCGTACTGCCCTCAGATTGTCTTTTTCTTTTTCCACATGGACATTTGAACCAGCTGGTCTGAACCTCCTCTGGTTGATCCTAGTCAGTTATTGTCGCTTTAAAAGGCCAATAAGGAGCCGTTTTGATTTCCGTGTCCTTCCATCTGGCTCCGAAGATGCTATTAAAGCAGCAGGAATCTGCTGGGAGATGCAGTAATAGTGTGTCTGTCTCTACAAAATGAAGCGGTTTTCATTTAGCCCCACTGGAAAAACTCGAAGAGCTCGGCCAGTGGAGCGATGGTGCTCACCTCGACTGTGGTTCCGACACATTTGTGTGAGTGTCCGGACCTGCTGGATTTCTCATCTCTGTTCAGTTCATTTGTGAGTGTGGGCATTCTTCAAAACTAATTTCTTTCTTCTTCAACCTTTGTGTTTGGATTTTATAGATTGTATTTGTCCTCTTCCTGTTTTCCCTGCAGTTTATGTGTAATGTCAATTTCTCACCTATTTTCTTTTACCCAGATATTTGACACGTCAAATATTTGTTTCTGTCTGTATTTCATATCAATAAACGTCTCCTTGAACCGACTGAGCGTGTCTAGTCTGAAGATTGAATCTTATTTCTGTTTAATTGGATTCAGGACCCTGTTGACACCATTTTACAGTTTTTCTCTAACTGCACGTTGGTTTTCTTTTTCTCCTTCTTCGTGCCCAGACGAAGCAGCACAAAGAACAATTCTAAAGAACCTTCCTGGCCTCCAGTATGAAGGCCTGTTCTCTGATCTGTAGTTGCTGAGGAATCGCTCTCTTTCTCTGGCCTGGGGGAAACTCTGAGGTTCCAGGAAAGTGTCCTCTGCTCACATTTGAACTGCGTGGATTGGAAATATTCAATCCACGTTGCTCCTTCAGAGAGATGTGATTAGTCTTTGCGTCTGAGTAGCTTTTTGTGGTAACCAGACACTCACCATTAAGGCTGGTGGTGAGCTTCTAAATATCGGCTTTGAGGCCAATTTCTCTCACTTCTGCAAGGAGTGTTTTGCTTTTGCGGCCGTCTCCATGGTGACCCAGAAGTCTTCAAATATGGGCTTTTATAGACGTGTCGAGCACCTCATACTCTGTGCACAAAAAAAACGTCCTACTATTGACTGAATGACACCGTCAGAACACAGATATCTCCTGCTACAGATACAGAATCTACAGGGAGTTCTACACGTCAGGCCAAGGCGTCGTGCAGAGAACATACAGACCGGAACATCTCGATCCAGTTTCTAGAAGAAGAAAAAGGAGGAAAGAACCTTTTGAAGCTCAGCTGGAGGAAACCGCAGAGAAGAAGTGGACGAGCTCAGGCGGCAGACGGAGAAGGAGAAGCGAGGGGCGTCGTGGGAGATGTGGGGAGTGGGTGATGGGAATACGAACGCCTTTGTTGCTCTGCAGTAATAACACGAAGCTGTGTGAGTCACGCTGTTGTGGAATGGACTGTCCACAGCTGTTCAGTGATGGTGCAGCTCGTCCCCGTCTCTGACTGATGTCTACATTGTTGTGGACCAACAAAGGACTCACACGGTCACAATGCGTCTTCCTTTTCTTCCCAAAACTAAATGAAATATTCACACTCCCACTGGCTTCTAATTCTTTCATCGTTTGTCAAACTTTTTTTCTTCTTCTCTGCTTACTGATGACTCATATTGACCCGATGTCCTGACGTTCACTGCTTTGAGGTTCGTATTTGTGCTTCTGGCTGAAATCTCTCTACCGTACTTGAACGGTCTGTATTGAAGTTCCCCTGAGGGTGAAAAGGGATAACAGTGTGGAAATCAGAGGCGTCCTCACGTCTACATTTTAATGGACACAACAACCAAAGGAAGGAGAGGACGCGTTTGCATGGCTGCAATTAGAAACACAGAAAACAAGCACTTTACAAGGTTCTGTAACACTCACAACGGCTAATTTGACTGGTGCCGGTTTAATAACGCTCACAGCTTCAACAACGGAGCTGCTGGGAAATATTACACGCAGAAAACCAGCAGGAAGTCCGGTGTGAATGGTGCTACTCGTAGAGAATCAGTGTCGTGGACGTTCTTGTGTTGTTTGTGCAGGTCTGGAGATTTTTAAAGGCCAGCAACATGTGGGCAGACTCAGGCTGGCCCACTTCTGACCAACAGGAACAGAATCCATGGCGACGTAAGAAGACGGTAATGTTAATGTTTTAGTGAGGATTGAAAAATATGTATTACAACCATCAAGTTATGTGAAAAGTAATGACACACACGCTTCAGGTGTTAAGGCTGAAGAATGAGAACAGCTGATAAGAACCCAGAGCAGGTTTTTCCCAACCCTCCTACTGTTATCGCTGTGATCGTTCACTCTGCAGAACTGCAGTTTGGGTATCGTAGCTTCAGTTTCTGCCCGCTGACAGGCAGACGGTATTTCACGTAGACGGACACACAGTGGAGTGTAGCAGCATGTCTACGAACTGAGGCTGCACACACACACACACACACACACACACACACACACAGTCGGTCAAACATCAGACTTCAGGAGACGGTCTGTCAGCAGGCAGGACACGTGACAGGGACAGAGGCAGGTCCCTGAGGTTCTGCAGGAAGGTCACACACCTAACATCATAATGAGCATGACGATATTTTAGAACAGTGGCCACAGAAATCAGAGCAGGTGAGTGACGTCCTGGAGGGACTGTCTCTGTGGACACTCTGCAGGGACAATGTATACATTTCATTCAAAAGGAGCCAAAGTTTGACTTTTAGTCTTCATCTTCAAATCTATTCAGAGTGCGGCTCTGCTGAAGTGTTAGAAGAAACTCTTTTTTTTTTCAATAACTGTGATAAGACTGATCCCGTGTTATCAGACTCAGACAGTTCCCTCTGTTTATCGGAGAGTCAAAATGAAATTGGTCCAGTGGACGTCAGATGGATTTACATAAGGCTTTGTTTAGATGGTGACATTTGCTCTGGGCTGACTGGATAAATATGAACCTACAGTTCATCCAGATCTCCTTCCTTTTAATCTGCACGTTAGAAAGTCATCAGCTCAAAGGTCACATCGATAACCTTTGACGGACAATCAGCTGATTGGGTTTAAAGTGACCTCCATCAACTGTTCAGGAACTATAATTTACTGTTTCATATACACTCACGTCATCTCTCATATTTAGAATAAATGTTTGTCTCTAAAGGACAGAGAACAACACAAAATGTTCAGGTGAAGACGGACAATCAGCTGAAGGTTATTTAAGCTTCACAATTTTTTTATTGTTGTTTTTCTGCTACTGGGTTGTTTCTGGGGCAAGTGTGTGTCACCCTGCGTACAGAGGTGTTAAAAATTGTGATGTCAAAACTTATATCACGTAACGCGGCGAGATCAGCCTGGTGGACGCGTCAGTTCTTCCGTTTGACTTCTGTAAAACCTGGGATCAGTCTGTGAAATGTCGGTGTGCTGCAGCAGAAGCATCCTGCTTCTGCTGCAGCACACCGATTTGAGCTTTGAGCCCACTGACCCACATTTAACCCTCTGCTCTGCAGTCGGGAGGAGAAGCTGATTGTTGCATCTACAAAAATCATATCAGATGCAAATGATAAGTGATTAAAAATCTATTTTATTTTTTTGTGATGAAGGAACATTTGTACCAAATGAATGTGCATTAAAAGTCTTAGTTCAACTCTTCAGTGTAAGTGGATGCTGCACATAACGGCTTTAACTGTTCATATTTCACCTCGTGCTGTTGAACTGCTATAGCCACATTTTTTTTAGTTTAGTTAGTTAGTTTAATTAGTCCATAGTTCAAAATATTTGTTTGGACAGAAGAAAAGGCCAAAACGTGTGTGGGGTCTCTGTGGTCCAGGGTCCAAAGAGCAGAGGCACCGTCTCCCCCTAAACCCCCCAACAGATGCACCTTTATCCATGAGGTTTCAGCATAAAAGCCTCATGAATTCATCTTCGTCACATCCATGACACCTGCAGTTTCTCTATACCGAGCCTGGTTTGTCTCGCACGGAGTCCGGATGGACGTCATGAACCACTGACCCCAGTAGGGGTGTGAGTGTTCCTGAGGATTTCAGTGCACACTGGGAACCGTTTCCCGTTGGAATCGCCCTCCAAGCTTCTCAGCACGTCCAGCGCAAGTCCTGTTACTTTCCACTCAAGACAGCTGGGCACACATTCATGACCGGGACAACAACAACCCAACCCAACCCAACCCAACCCAACACAACCCAACACAACCCAACCCAGACCAAACCAAACCAGGCTTCCACAGTCTGGACTCCTTTGTAGACCTTTGTAGACCTCCAGCAGGTGACTGCAATCTCTCATTAGGGTGGGAGGAGCCGAGGATCCAGGTGAACCTGAAACACAGCAACAGGCCAAGGCAGCACCGACATTTGGTTCTCGGCCTGCAATTCGCCAAAAAGCGTCCAACACCTTTGTATTTCTGGCAAACCCCCTCCCCATTTCTGGCCCTGCTATCAGCTAAACATCTGTTCAATCAGTCACAGGTGTTGGTGGTTGTCTAATTAGGAAATTAAGTAAAGATATAGACACTTTGCAGCTAGTGTGAAAATAGAAGCATTTCTGAAAAACCATTCAGGAATTCACCAAACATTCATACATTCAAATTAAATTGGATTTAAAACATGGAAATAAACATTTTAATGTAAACAAGGGACAAACATAAAATGACTGATGAGTGGAAAACAAACCCTTTGGCTTCAGGTTCTTACTTTGTTTAGCTCCGTGTCTTTAAAAACACGCTCCGGTTCCTGCCACCAGTGGACAAACAGGAAATAAACTCTATTGTATTGTCTTAGTTTGCAATAAAGTCTCATCTTCCTCACACTCCCTCTCGCTGATCATCTCCGGTCCTTTCTCTAAAACACACAAACCTGACATTGGATGGGTTTATACATGATGAAGATTCACGTGGCCTCATTAGGCCCCATTTTTCCCTGAAAAAGCACTTCTGAAAATACCCGACCCTCGTATTACAGATTTTTGAGCGTACTTCCTGTCACTGTGGTTTGGAGAGTACGTGTATATAAATGACAAGATGACATCGTCAGGAGGACTTGCTCACCCTACAGAGGAAGACGAGCTCCTCCAGGACTCTTCAGCTGACATCATCTGAACACGGTAATAAAAAAACTATGTAAAAAGATTTTTTTTGTTTGTTTCAGCTAAAAGTGTAGAGACATGTGTGGAGCTCTTTCCCTGTAGGCCTGTACATCTACAACTTGAATCCAGCCTGTACATGAGACTATTATCAATCTCCATGTGATATCACTATGAAATGTATTCAAACATCACGCCAAGAATATTTTATAAATTACTGTAAAATTAACAGATTTCATAAGATAATCTGTAGAGTCATCGTACACATCACATCCACAAGTGCAGGGATAGTGATGTTGAAAGGACTTCAAAGTTCAGGAAAGTTGTCTCTCAGCTGCTCACGAGCGACTCCATTAATTATTTATTAATGGGTCGCTGCCTCCGACATGGGAAGGTCGGCTCTTCCACAATGTGTAAAATGTATGAATAATAAAAATTGAAATGACATGTGACGTAAAGAAAGTGACAGTGACAGCAGCAAAGAGGCTCCATTAAAATTAAACAGCATAACAGCGTTGGCTGCAGGAATCGGCGGCCGGGAACAAACATTAACACAATGTGACACTCTGTCCTCCTCACTCTGACTCGCTGCCTGTTTCTTTGATTCTCTGAAACTTTCAGGGAGGAAGCTCTCAGTAACGTGGTGCCATGTCTGCTTCATGAGAAGCTGTGGACCAGGTCCAGCTCTTTCCTGCATTACCTGCCAAGATACCAGACACAGGCCTTTTCCTCTAGTGCGAGATGTTGTGAACTTTATTAATGATCGTAACACAATGTGACGCACTTGGTTACTGTAGTAAGGAAGTACATGTGTGACATTGTTACTTTTTTGTGTCTTGTAGTTGATCTTGTAACCCAATCTTACAATGAAGTGTTTGTGCCCAAAACCCTAATGCAGTTTGTGTGTGTGCACGTATGTAAAGTTGTTCCCATGCTACAATGCTGGCACCCCTGGAGCGTCCAAAAGGGGATACAGAGGAAGTGTCATTATTTGATGCCGCGGAAAAAGAACGTGTCATGTTCATTCATTAAAACAACGGTGGGCCGAGACTTGGACCTTGAGAAACGCCACATTTTTAAATGGGCAGCAAACAAAGTTTAAATCTGCAGCTGTTACATTAAAGAAGAACAATATGTGTCGTGTGTTTTCTACTTGTGTTGAATATGGATGTTTGACCGTCTCCCACTATCATGAAAAGTGATAAAAAATTACTGTCTTTGTCCCAAGAGTTTTGTTGTAGTTTAAAACCTTCATTGTCCTTTTTCGAGTTTGCATTGTCTTGTATTGCTGGGCTCCTCTCTTTCTTTTTTCTGCGCTGACAACAGAGATGTCCACGTGTCTGTGTCTGCGAGGACAGAGTGACTCAGCCGAAGTCAAGGGCTCAGCTTTGTCCTTTCTCACTTGTCTCAGACCATTTGCAGGTGCACAAATGGAAGTTGTAGGACTTTGACTTCAGCTGTGAGTGAACTTGGGAAAGACTATAAACAGGTGATGCAAGGTAAGGGCGTCCAAGTGTGACCCTGGTCTGCGCAGCCTCTCACCCCAGCGGACATGCTAATGGCTGGATTTGCAGTCGGGGACGGCTGCAGTATCTCCCTACCCGTACCATTAGAGTCACAGTAACAGGTTTGACAAACTTTGGACGGAGCTCAGAAAGCGACAGCCAGGCTCTGAATTTAGTTCCATTTACCGCTGTCACTGGCGTCTGAGGATGGCATGGGGGGGTGAGATAACACGGTGAGATTGAGAATGTGATTGGATCTGACTCATGTCCTTGTCGTCGCTGTGATTCTTCCATTAACAGACCTTGGCCTCCTCTGACGCCTCTCATCCTGAGCCGTAAACCTCATCTGACTGCTGCAGCTCGTGAAAAGCAGCAGCTGTCATTCAGCTCTGATACCTGCACACACACACACACACACACACACACACACACACACACACACACACACACAGAGGACACACCAGTCCTCAGCTCAGATGCCGTCTCCTCTGATTCTGCATTGATTTCACAGATGTGGGACAAACACAGCACTGCTGGCACCTCGTCTGTTTCTATCTGTGCTGCATCGTTGTTTCTAATTGCTCCGAATTAACTTCACTAATGGTAACGTGGGATGTCAGCGCCTCGTTTACTGCACAGACTCCTCAGGTCTCCACCCGCTGTCGTCATGTCATCAGCGATGTGTCACGGACAGCTTCAGTTTCTCTCAGCTCACCTCACTGCGATAAGAACATGTCTGTCACTTCTGTTTAGAGATTTTTATCGGAGTTAAACTGCGGTCATGCTCAATTTGAAGCTTGTCCCATTTTCTGCCGTGTGGCAAGAGCAGAACAACACCAACACCACCAGCGACGGCTGCGACGGTCGTTACACGGAGCATCACAGCAGATCTGTTCAGTCTCCACTGTCAGTTACCATCCCATTTCAAGAAAAGTTGGGACACCGTCATGTAAAATCGAGGTGTAAAAGTGCAATGATTGAAAACTATTTCTGAGCATAAACAAAAACAGATGTTGGATTTACGTTTAAGTTCAAGCTTTGACGCCCATTCAACACATTTCTTAATAGTTATAACAAAAAAACTGCAAATGCGTAAGATGAGTCTGGAGCTGAACTGATTCCACCACAATGCCGGACTGAGCGCAGCAGGACGTCCTTCCTGCCAGCAGCCATCAGACTTTGTCTGAAAAAACAACGCATCTTACAGATCTTCTTGTCCGTGTCATTTTGACCAAGTCATTTCCTGCAAAGCATCGATAATGTTTGAGTCTGTGTCTGTTTCCTGTATCTGAAATCCTCCATCCAGCAGTTGGTCGTCTCAGTGCTGAACCCTGATGTTGAATACAGAGGTGATGCTGCACAGTGGTGAACGTGGCCCTGTCCCAACTTTTTCAGACATGTTGCTGGCACCAAATGTAAGTTGACAGGGAACAGAACATGATGTGACAGAAGACACTTTTTTCTTGCACACACGTTCAGATTACATCATTACTGCTGTTCCAAATGTGTACAGATGTTGGCTTTACTCTTTCCGCTCCTTTCATGTTGGATTTCTCATTGAACTTTTCAGCATCTTCCTCGAATTGCGTCTGTCAGCTGCGTTTATGATGATGTTAATTCAAACCATCTGCACCAGCACACACGCAACATCTGGGAGCTACTGTGATTTATTCAGGCTCACGTGCATCTGGTCTGTAAACGATAAAGAACAACCGAACGGCAGCAGCAGCTCTCAGTTTGCCCCAGGTCCTGGCTGCGGTCGGTCTGTCTGCTTCCCCTGGTGTCAACTGGCTCCACAGGCCAGCTGCTCAGTCCTCTGTCTGTAGCTCTTCTAGCTGCGACTTTCACTCCATCTCCTACCTCTAGTTCGGCACTGGGCACGTTTTACTTACCTGCCTAATGCCAGTTGTGGCTCATTAGGAGCAGGTAGGCACCAGAACAACTGTGTTAACTGGTCCCTTTGTCAGGGGCGACTTTCTATTGTGAACAATGGCTTTTATTTCCTAAACGAGACTAATAACAATTGGTGAACGGTGACAATCACAGAAACTCAGCGTAGGTTCGCCCGACAGCAAGGACTGTGTTTCACACTCAGATTTTCATTAGATAAAAATTGGGCCTGTAATTTCACCCCAATGATCTGCTGTGACAGGACATGATGAAGAGGCAGGTGATGAAGTCATTAGTCTTGTCGGTGTTTTGGTATTTTCTAATAATTTTCTCTACAAATGCAATTATCGGTCACCTGCTCGCCTCCATCTCCATCACTCTGTGATGTGGCTGTTTGCCAGACTCACGCCCTGGATAAGAAAGGGCTAGTGGTGTGGAACAGAATCCAGAGTGTTGCTGTCAGAAACACTAAGACAAGGGCACTACAATGGCCTTCGTTTCCCCGAGAGTTCCTCCCTGCACCCACAGAACCCACAGAACACCCAGGGTACCAAAACATCCAATGTGCCTTTGACTTCAACTGGTGTTGTTCATGAATCTCAGAGTCCGAGCAGATGCGTGGTCCTTCAGTCTGCAGCAAAGATCCCAAGATCCCCTTTGGCAAAAACCGTTGTGATTTGACATCACAGCTTCACCGTCAGAGACACACTGCGACTCGTTTCCCTCCGCTCAGTCACAAGTTCCCCCCTCAGAGTTTGACTCACTCTTAGTGAGTCAGAGGTTTGCAAACAGCAGACGGTTGCTTTTTATCACTTTGTGTTTGACATTTCTGACTTTTTATCATTTAGTCATCAGCAAAACGTTCTTCTCAAACGAAGAAAACTCGTCTGCATCTGATGTTTGCACAGTGTAAACAAGCGAGGGTCTCGTTAATGTTCTGCCTGTTTCCCTCCGTTATTCAGAGCAGGAACAAAAGCTCAAAGTGTGACAGTCCAAGTCCAAGTCCAACTGCAGAGGAACCGTGGAACAAACAGCTTTTCTGCACAGGCCTCCACATTACTGAAGCAATCCAACCTGGACCTCCCAGAACCGAACCGCACCGGTCAGCAGGCTGCGAAAACGAGACGGTCAGATGGTTCGGGTCATTGCTGCGTGCGGTTGGTTGGGCTGCTGAGGACATGACGACATTTATGGCGTGGAAAGTTTGAAGCAGCCTTTTTGTTCATGTAGCTTCACCCCGTGTTTGCATCTTTTAAAGAACAATCATTAACAGTCACTTCCAGGAGACTGTGGTCCCTGAATCCTGAGTCAATGAGCCCGTTCAGGACCAGGTGGTCATAAATTCATGGTTTTAGACAGTGGCATCAGTATAACAGCTGGAACACAAAGAGCCACATGCAAAAAATAAAGCGGGTGTTTAAAGGAGCTTCTGGAATTTTACAGTAGGAACAATTTTGGGATTTGGAATAAAGCCAGTTGTCTGTCTGATGTCCAGGATATTAGAGACAAAATGTGAGCAATTTTTGTGATACATGAGCATGTTGGTAACATTTAAAGTCACAATAACGCAGTGGAATTGGATCGATGTCAACGATATATCCTCTGACAGCTCGAAGGCTCCTGCAGCGTTTCCTCACATTAACAAAGTGTTTTAGTCATAAAAAGGGAAACACGCACTCACAAAAGTGGATTTTGTGAACTAATTTCAAATGACACATAAAAGTATTTCGGGCTGAACTTTAGGGCAGTGACTGCAGTTTGAAGCTCGCTGTCATGTTTTCGACTTTTTATCAGTTCGAGAGTCATAATGAAATGAACAAGTGAAGCAGAGGCAGGTCACATGTGTAATGTGTGACCTGAAAAACGGAATCAGCTCCATGTTTCTGAGGTGCTAAGTAACACCTGTCGTCTGACTGGCTCAGTTTCCTCGTGTGAAGCAGGAAAAACACCCTGACGGGTTCTCGAGCATCAAAATGGGATTTAACGTCAGCAGCCTGACGTGTGTGTGTGTGTTATGGATCAGGCATTTATTTCCTATATATTCCACACAACGTTACCTCTGCTTTCTATAACCCACGAGTGAGTGTTGCCTCTGCTGTGTGGCAGCCGTCGATCTGAGCTTCTCTTCCAGTCAAATGTAATTTGTGTGCTCGGCCCTTTGTAGATTCCAGCAGGTCCACCCTCAGGACCAGTACCTGGGCTCCGCAGCACGGAGGAAGGACAGTGGTCTGCAGGTCTGCCACCATCCTCTGCACAAATCCAGTGCCGTTAATTTGATGTGGACTGGTTTCCCTGTGAGTGAAGCCATCACAGACCCAGAACGACTGTGGGGTCTCCTGGAATTAAAGAACATTTTCAACCACTGCAGATTTTGTAACGACGGTAAAATGCTTGAGGGCAGCATGGAGTCATGACACTGGACACGGGACGAGCTGCTGGACAGATGTCAAATGATGTGGAAAAGCTTTTTTGTAAGGAACCGGGTGAGGACAAACGGCCACGCAGCAGCACGTCTGCTATTTCAGAATAAGGAACAGCGATGGAAGCCGCTGACGTGTGGACAGCTGCTCTGGAGCGGAACAATGTGCCACAAAGAAGCACAGGTGGGTGAGCCTGAGAGATTCTTGTGTACCACCCGGTAAGGTCTGACATTTCAGCCTCTTGAACCCGGGCCGGAGGGACAGGCGTCAGCCCACAGACGGAACACCTTCCTGGGTCTGCAGCCGTTCCAGTTTGGCTCCTGTAAACTTCACTTTAGCTGTTGTAGATCGACAGAGTAAAGAAGTAAAAAACGTAAGTGGTTCACACACCTGGAGTAAAAGAAAGTCCTCAACCTTTTAGCAGGTTGTAAACCTCTATAGTTAAGGGAGAAGCAGTGAACAGGAAGTTGGGAACATTGTGTCTCCACGCCGGACAGAGGAAATGTGTTTGAATTATAATATCACTACACACAAACACGGACGTGGACCGGAGAACGCGGGATTGAACATTTAACTACCAGGGATGAAAGATGCTGCAGTCGAACAGTCAGCGGCCCGGTGGTCACACTACCCTTTGTCTAGTCAAACATCACTTCCTGTTTGTTAGTGTCAGCCTCTCAGACTCCCTGCTGTGATGAGAACAGCTCAACCGGATGTAAATGTGCATTAGAAACAGCTGAGAGTCCTGAGTGAACAGGAGTGAAGACTGATGACAGAGCGAGGGGGCTGATCGCTAATGGGACAGACTGACGTCCGTCGGAGCCTGTGACTAGTACAACGCACCCTCCAACCACGACACTATGTCAGACTGACCAAACCTCCGAGTCTGTGCAGACCTGCTGCCTCACGTGTTTGCTTTAGTGTTTGGAAGTGAGCACATTTCCTACATAAAGATCAGATTCCTTGTGTCTGTCAAAGCCCAATTAATGACTAGTCATAACCACCTCAATGGTTTGTCTTCTGATGGTGAAGCCCAGCCCACACTGTACTGACCCACACGTCCCATCAACGAGGTGGGTCATCTTTTTACTCCAATTGTGCATCGCGTTTCACCGACTTGTGAATACTAGTCATACGAGCTGACATTCATTCATTCATTGGCCTCATGCTTTCACAAATCCAGACGTTTGTTCGGCTCGCTGACATGGATCACGGGTTTTATCTTCTCTGAGCAGCTCAGGGCTCACAAAGAAAAAAAGCTGCTCGATCGAGCAAAGGCCACGGGAACCTGCGGAGGAGGCGACGGACGGAATAGAAAATCAGGACGTGCATTGAGAAAATTCAAGGCAGCGTTTGAATTCATCACATGACACGACAAAAGGGGGAGACACCTGGCGAGAGGAGAAGCAGCAGGATGTGATCCATGCTGGCGACGAGCCTGAACGACCTGAGGCATCCTGCTGTGAGGGCTCGAGGGCTGAGCTGCTGCAGCTGTGGCCTGAGGAGCTTTTACTCAAGTCAAAAGGATCGAACAGCAGCAGACACGAAGAGCTAGCGAAGGTTCATCGTTCTTAATGTTCCTACCCAAGCGGCACCGGGCCCGGACGTGTCACAGCATCCCTGCAGAGCTTCAGAGACAAGAACATCGAGCACAACCAAAAACCAAGAATGTCTGTCTATTGCTTGACACACTCGTGTATTTGTACACAGCTGAACTACGTCCTCATTGCACAGAAGTGGATCTTCACGTCGTTTGCTGCCTCGTTTCACCGTCTCTTTCACTCCACGTGTCTGCGTTCAGCTCTGGGTCAATGTCCTGAGCAGGTCTTGGACTGTGGACACGATAGAATTTATTGTTGCTACGTTAGCATGGAATTTCCCTCAGTGTGTGTTTGCCTTTTACACTTGATTAAACAGAAACAGAAGATTGGATTTAGCAATTTGCTGCATTTAAAAGCTGTAATTAAATATGATTATATATTTAAAATCATTACAACAATGTGCAAAGCAGTGACCTTCAGTTAAGTGTTCTTCAGATGGAGGCTTTTATGTTTTCCAGCAGGACTTGCACCTATATGCTAATTGCCATGAGCTCTAATTAAACCTGCCACTTCCCAGAGGATTAAGTGTCCTCACATTAGTGCTGAAAGCATCAGTCGCTGAGCGTGCGCTTCGCCGTCATGTCCTTCGTGTGCCATGGTTTTAAATGAGACACACAAACAGATGCAGCCACTGACGCCCCGAACATTCACAGCTCGTCATCCTCGAGTCGTCGTGATTTGATGAAATGCAAACAGGCCTTCAAGGGAAGAGCCGGGAAACGACGGAAGCCTGCGGCTTCCAGGCCTCAGTGAACGGACATCAGACAAACGCCCAGTGAACATCATCTCAGCGGCTGGAGGCTGCAGACGGATCAGCGGATGATAATGTGCTACGTGTCAGTCCCATGAAATGTTTATCACCTTCAGAGACACGTGATAATTCGTGAGCGGGAAAGTATTTTACGTTTGACCTCAAACCCAACGCAGCTGTTGAAGCAGCATCTGTAGGTGAACATCAGACAGAACTCTGACTGACACACACACACACACACACGCGCCATGATACTTTTTTGATGTCATGAGTAATCGAACACATTAAACCGCCATTAAAGTCCTCGTTGCTTTAGTTAACATCTAATCTGTTACTTTTAAACTACCAGTTTCTGGCGTTGGCTGCAGACTGGAGTTATGACCTTCAGTTGATGTCGTGCGTGAGTTTAAAAGGCCTGTGACTTTAATGTGAAAGTGTGTGGTTGTGTGGTTGTGTTCAGGTGTGCGGTTTAAGCCTGTGGAGCCTCGAAGCCTCCGTGGAAACATGCACCAGGCTAAATGTGAGTCTGTACAGCAGAGGAGGGTAAGTGACGTGTCCGTTATTCCTGATGTTAGTGGTTTACAGATTCTGGTTCAGGCTCAGCTGTGTTACGGTGATCGAGTCATTCTAAAGGTCGTGACTAAAACAACACGAGGAATCACAAAGGAGTTTTCCTTTCAGGCAATGGAAAAGTCCTTTAACGTGCAGCATTTGCTGTTTTCCACCGTTTCACAAACGTCAGCAACTGTCTCCAGGCACGTGTCTCCGTGAGACAGAGCGTCGATGAATGTGTGTGTGTGTGTGTGTGTGTGTGTGAGACTTACATTTTATGACCAGTTCTTGCAGAAAACCATCAAAGGCTTCACTTTCTTCTTCCTGCCACTGAAACCTGAAGATGTCGAGCAGCTAAAATGAATATGAATTATTCATACGTTCTTATCTGATTGGCAGAGGGTGAACATGGGGCCCCGCCTCCAGCCAATCAGAGCAGCTGCTGATTAGGTACTAGCATGTAAAGCAACTCATTTCTCGTCAGACTCAGCTGCTGCATTTAGAAAATTCAAACAACTTGATGTGAATAAAATGCAAGAGTTTATGAAAGGAGACAAAAGCATTAAGTAAAGCATTTACCAAAAAGCCTCAGAATGAGCAGTGTAGATGTGCAGGTTAATGTCTGATGTGACGGAGTAACATTTGCACCACAGACACGCAGATTTTACAGAAAGGAGCAGCAGCCAGAGTCTGGAGCAAATCTTTCCTGTGTCTGGTTCTTTAACACAAAGAGCCTGTGAATTAAAACAGTCTGTCGCCTTCAGCTCTGTCACTGCCGCAACACAAACACACAAAATGTGAATCTGTGCACCACAATGAGGTGGAGCAGAAACCAGGTCAGGCTGACAGCTCTGCAGCTCCAGGAGCAGCAGAAAGATGAAGAAGTCAGTTAATCATCCGCTGAGAGTCTGTGAAATGGAAATGAACTGAGTTGTAATTACAATCCCGTGAGATGGTGTAAGTATGAGATCTATGAGATCCTGTGCGACATGAGGCGGGTGGTGGTGGGGGCGGGTTTCTACATCAGGGTGACCAGCAGATAAACACAGTGAGCGTCACTGACAGAACTACAACGTCCACTCAGATCCTTTTTTTATCTCTCGGCTCCTTCCCATGTTAATGAACAGACGCTGATAAGGAAACGGGGCAGGAAGGTCAACACCTGTGAGTGGAAACTGCTGCTGTCTGTGTGTGTGTGTGTGTGTGTCAGCGATAAGAAGAGTTAACACTGAGTGCTCCATAAAACACGGTCGCGCTAACGTCGTGTGTTCGGTGATCAGAATGGAGAAGCGACATCAGTGATTTGTTTTGATTTCATGAGCTGAAAAATTGGCTCTTTTTCCAGAAGATACACGGAAAATAAAAACTGTGGGTGTGTTTGTGAAGAGTTATTGCAGTTCTCTGAACACTCCGAGGATCACGGTGGGGGCGTGTTTGTAGATGAGGTTGTGTGAGTCGAGACAGCCGAGCTTTGGGGCCAGAACGTGGCACTAAACACATCACAGAGACACCAGACGCTCACCAACGGCCCTGACGCGGTACAACAACATGAGACTCGAATGACCAACACTCTGTTCTGTCCCTGAACGCATCTATGCCATCAAAGACCGGCTGCTAACGCTACTATCGGCGCGTGGTTTTTGCTTTCTCTTTACCACTTGATCTTTTTGTGCAAAGCAGAGCAGACATCAGAGGAGCCGACTGAGGCCGTTGTGGGCAGATGTGAGCCGGTGTGTGCCGAGGATCCGCCGCCACGCAGAACCTACAACGTGGGTTCGACACCAGCAAAAATCCGGCAAAAGTTAGACACAGAAAAACAGGCCGTGGACAGCAGCTGTGTGTTTGTGGAGTGAAGCACGTCAGGACAGTGTGTGGACACTGAATTTAAGCAGCTGCACTGATTCAGTGGAAATGTTTCCTCAGTTATTAGACAAACTGCTGGAAACGGTTTTGACTCGCTCACGTTTTTTGGAGCGTTGCAGGCCTGGCTTCTTTCTGCCACACTCAGCTCCTTAAACAACCTCACTAATGGACAGATGAAGACTGGGACCAACCCGCTGCGTCCTCGGCCTCTTCACTTCCACTGCTTTGCTCCCATTGTCAGTTGTTATAGCAACCGGTCCCTTTGTGGCGGAGCTTCCAGAGTATAAACCCTGCAGGCTTTCAGCTACACGCTTGCTGTCTCTGTCCTCTCTGAGACATAACTCGTGTCTCACATGTCCTGCTGGATCACGTGTTGTCGGCGCACATTGATGGACATATAGACACATAGATTTGTGGCCGAATGTCTGAGCTCCGTGAACATTTTTGGCAACATTTCTCTCACAAAGCAGCTGAATCCGTTTTTGGGTCACTGGTTTTTAGCAGCTTTTCGAAGCCTTTTTGTTCCACGTCTGTGGAACAACCCGAGTTATTTTTCAGCACTTGTCACTTTCCTTCTCGTGAGACACGTCGCAGCTAAATCAAGTTTGTCACAGACATCACGGCAGCAGCAGCAGTGTGACTGTAACACACTCTTTGTGCTGCAGTTTATGTTGCCGTTGGATTTGAACTTCTCCATTCAACCTCTTTATGTCCATAGATAAAATAGTTTTGCTGTGTTTCTGATCTTCTAAACCTGAAATATCTCCAAACAACTGAAACAGTGTTAACCACCCGCGAGCGAGCGGCGTCGCAGACGCGCACAAAGACGGCGGGTTTAGCAGAGACCGCATCTCACCAAACTTTATTTCGGGTTTGTGTACTGGATGGTTGTCAGCATTGAAATGCTTTTAATTTCGCTGCGTTCTGGCTCTTTACATTGGACACAGTGTCCCATCCTATTACCCAAACAGAACAGTGGCTCTGTCAGAACATCCACATGAGCTGCTGATGTGCTTCTGCTTGGCTGCACCTGAAAACTGCTCCTCATCCTCCCAGATCAAAGTGTGTCACGCATTGACGGTGATAACAGGCCCAAGTCCAAGCTGTTAGTGCTGCACCACCGGTGTCGACCATGATCTTTAACAGTCAGGAGCCACAGAAGGATTTCACAGAAACCAGAGAAAAGAGAGAGGTTCTCTCAGAGCAGAAATAGAAAAGAGCTCCACAAACTAGGACACAGTTCAACGGGCACATCTTCATTCACCTGCTGCAGGAGTCAGAACTTACAGGCTGGCCACCGCAGGGTCCAGGTTCTCAAGTTATGGAAAAGAAGTTCTGACTGTTTGCCATCACTGCTCCTCCATGAGGGTAAACTATGAGCGGCGTTTAATTTCCTCTGCCCCAATGACGTCTCTGGGATATTAGCATCAGGCCCCGAAGAAGTTTAGGACTTCACTCAGGCGCCGAAGGTCAAATAAACAGATGCAGCTTTTCCGAAAGAGACACTTCAGAATCTGCACTAAAGTGTCCAGATACCGAGGCTTTGTTAGAGCCGGGGGGTCGACGTGGACGACCTCAGGGACAGTTTTTGTGCTAAATACACTTCTTCTGAGCACTGCAGCACTTGTGCTCGAGTGCAAAGCTTGTAGCTCAAGGACAGAGACAGCAACTGAAATCGTCTCAGGGCCTGAGGGACGCGACGTCTTTCCAGCAGCCGGAGGAGCCTCACTAACGAAGGACAAATGCAGAGTCAGACAAATCTGTGAAAGCCTCCATTTACTGAGTCACTTGAGGACACAATTATGGCTGAAACTGGGGTCCAGCTAATGCCAACACACTCCCAGGATCTCACAGATCAGCTGTTCTCACTGATCATGTCTTAAAAGCACGACATCAGGCCTTTTGTGCAGTGTCCAGTCCTACCAGTGGACAGACGACTTCAAATGATCCAGTCCTAACAATCTCATCTCCCTCAGGTCCTGCTGCCCCCTTTTGTTTTGAAACTGATTGAGTTTTATCAAGATCGTCGGTGAATTGAAACCTGCTGTGATTTCACTATGACTATAAGTTTTAATAAAATCTGAACAAACTGCTAATAGTTTGAAAACCTTCATATACACGTTGATGCGGCTGATTTAAAAGCTGGTTTTTAACAGCTCCTGTGGATTCGTTAAGCATATTTTATGCTCACGGGGGGTTTTAATGAAAACAGCTGTGGTGCCACTTCAGACGGCCCTAAGTCCTGGACGCAGTATCTCCTTTTCCAAGTGTCGCATTAATAAGACGCTCAGACAAGCGGAGGCCTTTCTTATGAGCTGCCGTCCTGCTCATTAGTCCAGGACCTTCACCGGTGTGATGGAGACATTGTTTGCACCTGCTGTTTGCTTCAACCGTGGAGTTTGACGTCACAAATGGAACATGCTCACATCCACCTCCCAGCTGGGGAAAAGCCCAATGAACTTTATGAGCGTCGAACTTGTCCAACACACATGTGTTTGTCACAGAGCAGCCATGGCTGTTCCAACTCGGACGCAAACCTGAGAAATGTGTAAGGAATGGAACACAACAGAGATCATGGCTGCGTGTGGTAAAATGCACAAATAGGACTCGCTTGAAATGAATGACAACCCGAAAACACCGGCCGTGACGACTGTTGTTGTGCCATTAAAGTCCCTGCTCAGGACAAACTGTGTTTCTTGTGTTCCAGCTCAAGAGGCTACTTCAATCTAGTGCAGCCGAACGCTCGGCTCGGCTCCTCCGTCACCTCTGAGTCAGGCCTGTTATTTCCAGCCTGATTGCTGAATTTACAAAATGTCACTCATTGAAACTTTATTTTCCTGAGCTGGTGGTTCTTTGCGACCCTTCAACCTCTAACTAAAGACGGCGTGTGATGACTTACCCGTCAAACATGCCAAACTAACAGCCTTCTTACTGTGTCCGGAGCTCCTGGGCTTTGTGAGATGGGATTTCACTGGTTACTGTTCTGAAAACAGAGAAGGGTTTTAGGATTGTAGGAACTGATGTGTTTCACATCCTTTTCCAGTGTTCCGCTGTCGTGCCTGTGCTTTACGTTTTTACTTTCCCCAAAGGCAACCGACCTCGATGGTGCAAATCCAGATCCAAGCTCAAACTGAAAATAACTTTAAGATACTTGTGAACAGATCTGTAAGCTCATTGAAGCTGCCCCGACAACTGAGACGCCTCAGTAGGGTGGACCAAACGACCCTCCTCCCAAACGTATTTTCCGAAATCCACCTCAGTCCCAGGTCTCACCTGCTGCCTCAGTTCACTCCCAACCCCAGGAGAGCAATCGACTATTGTTTGGCAGTGAACCAGGGCCTCAGATTTGGACATGCTCGCTCTCATCAGCCTGTTTTATTAAGCAATGTGACCTGATTGCCCACAACTCATTTTTAAATGTGATCTTAAAGGGGTCCAGAGGGAGCTTCTGAGCAAAGTTCTGCTGTCAAAAGAAAGGAATTGACAATGTTGCAGATGAGATTACCTCAGCCAGAAGCAAAAAAACTAAACTAAACAAAACTGGGAAATATGCAGGAAATGAAACAACACAAAGAAAGTTGGTGTAACTTTGGAGCAACAATCCTTATTTTCCGCAGTGTCTCATTACTGCCATTAAACGTGCAAATGGCAAAGGAAAAACTGCAGCAAAGCCAATTAGTTTTCCTTCGAAATGAAAGGAAAGAAAATTGCATTTCCACATCACTGAAAGCAAAGAGAATAGTGCTTATATAATGAGGTCCTAAAAGCTGGTGGAGGAACTAATTCTCAGTCAGGAAGCTGCAGAGAAAGCAATGTCTGCAGGAACTTCATAAAAGTGAGGCTCAGAAGAAAAACACGGAGGACGATCATACCCAGACCGTCCCAGACGGGAGGAGAAAAGCCTCCTGGGACTCGAACAATGTTTGTTTCTTAAGCATGGCCGAAAGCAAAAATGACTGGAGGGGCCTAAATGAGGAGTCCTGGACAACCAAGATCTTTCAACCTGAACCACCCATCCTGACACTGGGCTCGTGGTGTCGAAGAGACTTCAGATTTCTAAGAAATGATCATTAAACTATGTGCAGAGGAAATATCTGGGTGTGTGTAGAAATTACACTCCTCCGCTTCACTTCATTCGCAGAGGGGAAAATATCGAAGCAAGGAGTGATCCATGCTGCCCAGTGTGACTCCCGCCCAATCGGAGATGCTGCTGTGTGACTCTGTCAGTGGTCTGCTCCTAAGAGAAGATGTCCTGAGACGAAACCCTTTTTATACAGAGACATAAGGCAGGCTATTATTTTATTATTGTTCATTATTCTGTCGGCAAGCGTGAAAATGAGCGACGAAATGATCCATCCACCTGTGAATTCTACCACAATGTGCTAGTGTTGGGAATCACACACCTGGTCTGTAGTTAACACACTCAGGTGGGTTGACGATTGGAAAAATCAAAGGCAAAACTCCAGAATCTGGGGTTCATCACCACAGTTCTTAGGAAAGTAACGACAGCACCCGCAAACAGGAAGACGTCAGGAATAGAGAAGGATGAAGGACGGTGTCTCAGGTTATGAATCCAAAGACGTGGCAGGGCAGTGAAGCCTGAACTGGCAGCTCTGATGGTTCTCCTGGATTTCATCAGCTGAACACTCGGAGCAGTGAGACGTGTGTGAGGATGAAAAGGCGCCAACAAATAACGAAGCGTGAGCTCGGTGAATGGTTTAAACGGCTCACTCCAAAATCATGCAGCCTTCCACCTAATGGTTCAGTGTCTCCGGACTCTTCTTACCAATCATCTGATAAAAGCTTTGAAACATTTGGGTTTTGGGTTTAATTGATGTCCATCATTTCCTGTCACGTGACCTGAACACTTTGTCAGATGTGTTTATGAATGTGCTCTCCATTGTACATTTCTCCTCAGTTCAGATAAGCTCTGTGGGCTACGAGGGATTTTCTGGCTCGCTGGCCGCCCGTCGTCCTGACAGGTGACTTAATGAAGCTGTCTGAGCTGCTGCTCGTACTACAAAGAAAAATAAGGCGCTCGTCACAAAGTGACATTTGGCAATAATTAGTTTCATGAGGAATTTGTCACTGCATGTTAAAAAAAACGTCCCTGGAGGGTTTATTTAGTAAATGTGCTTTTCTTAAATGCTTGACATTCACAAACGTGTGATCAGGACGTCAGATATTTAAAAATGTGTTCTCCATCTTTAAAGGCAGCCACTGAAACGCTGGACCTGCTGCATCTTCTATCCTGTCCATACTGTGCCAAACTATATCGGGACGTTTATCTGAGGACGAGGTGCAGACTTGTCACTTCAAAATTCCCTCATTTTCTTACAGTGAAACTCAGCAAAGGAACAAACTGATTTTGAGAGTGAAAGATCTGAACGGACCCTGTCGGATCTGTTCAGGATTACTCTCCTTTTCACCAACGTGGAGACAGCAGCAGCATCAGTGTCACTGTTCGCTGAAAGCCGTGTCGTCCGGGAGACAGACTGCAGACCAACCACAGTTGATGCTGAGATCAGAGCCGGTGACCAGTGGGCTCAATTTCAGCACACCTGTAGCTCCGCACTGCAAACACTGATCTTTTCAGAATCCCTCAGAATCTTCCCTGACAGAACCCACTGGACCCATAGTCCTGAAACTTTGGTATGTCCCTGGACAAACTGCTCTTGACTGGGCTCCAGAAAGAAACCTGAACCACCAACAGACGAGCCAAAGTCCTGATCCAACCACGTGAACAATCCCGTCGTGTTTTTGCAGCGGGTGGAATTCAGACACTATAGCAGCTGCGACGTCTTCTTGTCTGAACACGTCCAACTGCGTTAACAGGAAAAATGTGCAGCGTAACTCTCACAGCGTCAAAGGCCGACGTTTCCTTGTGGGATGGGTTCAGAGACACTTGGATCGGGGATGAAAATTGGACTCCTCCAGTAAATCGCGTTAATAGCGTCGGCTGAACAGGAACAAGCAGGAGATGAAGCCCAGAATGAAAAGAACAGACTGGTCACAGGAGCTATTCTTTTCTTTCCTGCGGACGGTCCCCATGGAAGTATTTAGGCGTTGTAAATCAGATGAAGGGATAATGTGTCCTGTTTACATGCTGCTCGCTCACTAATTGGAAAGGATCACTGTGCAAATGCAGCTCTGCAACACGTCAGGCCTTTGAAAAGGACTGATGACCCTGCAGCCACAGCCCACCATCGTTACTGCTTCACTGCTCCGCTTCATCCTGGAAAGACAAACCCCGTTTGACTCATAGAAACAATTTAATCCGAGTGAACGATTGTTTTCTAAAATAGAAGATGAAGATCATCACTCAAGCGCTGACGCCAAACTGTAAAGATTACTCCAGCGGGTTTGATTTGTGAAAGTTGCTTTCATTAGAATATTCACAGTGATGCACTAAAGTTAGGGGCAACAGTGGAATGTTGTTTGCAGTAGGACTATCATTTCCAAAAAAAATATTTAATGTGGATTTCAGATAAATTTAAATACTTGATCAGAGCAACAAGGAGAGAAGTTCTCCATTGAACCTGCTGATGACACAAACGGACAAATCCAGTTCACATTTTCTCCACACGTCCCTCATGAATAAAGTTTCTGCAGGAAGGTTCAGGTCTTTGCAAGTTTAATTTTCACAATTGCACGTGGCTTATCTGGGAGGTAACGGAACCACCGGGCCACGTGCTCGGTCCAGTAACCAAAGCAAAACAGTTCATGATCCCATCAGCTCTGCTTTTCTACAATTCATTTCAAGTGAATCAGAAAATACTTTGATAGTCACTCAGTTGTTTACGTTTTCAAGGCAAAATGTGATTTAACTCCTAATTATTACATGTAATATGTGTGTTTGTAGTGTGATGTCGCTACCTTGGTCTGGGGCGTTTCCCACAATTTTCTGTGAAACTCTAAATCAGACAAATAATAGCTGGGTTCTGTGTGTTCTGTCTAAACCCTGTGGGGCGCTGTCATCATCCCGACATGTTTTACTGTGGAACTAATGGACGTCTAGTGCCATAAAGTCCACGTTGGTTCTTGTCAAACTAGAAAAACCTCTGAAGTGTAAAGTTTTCGCTTTGAAGAGACAACGAGTCTCCAGTGGACGGAGCCGAGTTGTGAACGTCATTAGAAACGAGTGTGGGATCATCAAATTAAGGTGAATTATTAATTCTAAAATGTTGTCACACTGTGTTTTTCGGAGATGAGGATTCGTCTCATCGCGGCCGACTGCGCCTCAGTCTGCAGAAACAGAATATTTCACAGGCGCTGCTGCTGTAATGAGACTCTGCTGTGTCAGCTCCAGCGGCAGGACTGACCTCAGGTCACCTTTGATCACTGATCCAAAGTTTTCATCGACCCACCCTCCCCCCAAAATGTCTCACTCCTCGCTTTAGTACATCATTAAAAAGTCTTCATGGTCTTCACTGAGGAGAATCCTCAACATTTCTCTTGGCATCGCCTCGTCTCTCTGTTTTTATTAGAAGAAACGACGGGTCGCCACATCAGAGTTTAAGCTAATTACAGAAATTTTACAAATTGTGGACAAACTCTTTTTGATCATGTCTTGTGAAGTGTCCCTCCAACAAATCAAACACGTCCTACCTTCTCATCCTGTGCAGGCACGTGTTCACGTTCAGTCTGTGGGGCAGTTTGGACACAGATTGTCCACATCTCCGCATCCATTTGCACTTCAAGCAGACGTCCTGCTGTTCACAGAGAGGCAGCCGAGCAAAAGTCACTATGGCGACATCGACATGTCGCTGTTACCTGAGCCAGAAAGTTGTGTTAAAACTGTGGACAAGGCCAAAAACCAACAGCGAGCAACAGCGGCTCTGGTCTCTGGGCCCTCAGATATTGAACATTCTTTTAACATAACAACTTTATTAATCCCACAGGAAACGGCTTTGCCGTCTGCTCCAAACAAAGAAGAAGAATCACACAGGAAGTCCTTCAACAAAAAATCAGAGTGATGTTGCTTTAACACAGCAGATCAGTTCAATAAAGCACAGTGAAATACCAACAGATTATTGGGATTATTCCATTTGTTATTTAGCTTAACTTAACAGATTATCTGACCAGATTATCTGCATGTTTCCTTTTATGGTGCAACCGGAGGAAAAACGTGTGCTGGGTCACTGTGGTGGTCCGAGTGAATCCGGTGAGTATCACCTTTTCACAACTAAACTCACATGTTGTCTCTGAAAGACGCTGCGTGTCAGACAGAGTGTTCGGTTTTGTAGTTGGAAAATAAAAATACCCACATACAGTAAAAGTATCACGTGTGTAACATCATTAAAGCACAACACGTCCCGCTGGAACTGAACCACTGTCTCTCTGTGAAAGTCCTGAAGTCGGCGTGTTGCTGAAAACCCGGACGCTCGTCTGGAACCACAATCATGCAGGAGAATGTGAGAGAAAATGAGGCGCAGTAAAAAACTAAATGAATTCAACACTCTGTGCCAGGTAATTACTTTTAGCCTGAGGAGGAAATGAACACGTCCTGTCCAGAGAGATTTTCTTCAAACCGCATTGTGTCCCGACCCGGGGAAAGCCTTCACAGGGCTGGTATCAAAGCAGATCTCATATTCACGAGGCAAAGCAACAAACATTAGGATAACCAAAGGTTTTCACAGACTCCTTCGAGCGGGAAATGTGCCGCTTCCCACCTCTTCACCCTCATCTCCGTCTGCACATTACTGCTCATATCATCTGATTCCGGTTTCCATCAGCAGTTTCTTGATTGGATGGTGCTGGCGGACTCGGCGCACACACAGCCGGTTCGAAGGCTTTGTGATCAGTCCAGTCTCACTTATTAATATATGAATGTGCCCAGATATTTGTCTTTATGGTCAGACGTTCTTCGATTATTTAAGCCTGTGGTTTAAACACACTTGAACGACTGATGCAGGTGATGCGGCAGTTTTTTTTTTTACATGGTCATTTGTCTAGTGCGTGGGTCTAAAAGAAGCCGTGTTCGTGTTTAACCTCAGGACAAGATGCAGCTCACCTCCAACTTCCTGCTCTGTGAGTGGGAGCCATGATGGAGTCGTGGCGAGCTCGGTCCCGTGTGGTCCGCACGGGCGGGTGTTTTGTGCTGCACGTTCCTTCTTCCTTTCTTCCGTCACTGGAGAGACTGACTGATCTTCTCTGCTCTTTTCTTCGGCCTGTGCGTCATCTGTTCCGCTGCTCGGCGTGTTGCGCCACGACTCCGCTGACGGCCGCACTCATTGGTGCCTCACCACCGCTCATTGAGCTCACGCCGTCATCTGAGCTCGCCCACACTTTCCGAACCTGACAGCTGAAAATGATTCAAACGACCAGGTCAAAAATGAGGCCAGGACGAGCAAAAACGGTTTCTGGAGGGAACGCGACAGTAAGTGGATTGTTTTGTTAACGTAATAAGGAAGCGCTGATGATTAATACACTGACACTGAACACACACACAGTTGGATGTTATGAATCATATATTTTCAGCATATCATCACTGGCCTTGAAAACAAATATAATTTTGGAACGTTGGCTTGATTCTGACTGTGTTCATGTGTATTTATTGAATTATTTTAATAAGTATATTCATGAACCCTGTTCCCTGTTCTTGCCACCGTTGACATGGATCATCAGGCCCCTGCTCCACGTTGTTTTTGGGTTTTTTTCTTAGATCTACACAGAAAAAGAAGAAGGCTTGGGTTCGGGAAAGACACTGAAGGATTTCCCACATGTCTCAGTCGTAGCATCTAGGTGGGAGATGACCCGCCAAAACCAAAACTGTGAGTATAAGGATTCGCCAAGCCGATCGTTACATCAACAAACAGTCCCGGGGCATTTTTCTGCCAAATACAGTTTTTGCACCACTGCTAAATATTCAGACCACAACACTCGTGTGGATCAGAGTGGAAGCAAACTGCAGCGACGTCGAAGCCGCGTTAAGGAGCAGCAGCCATCGATCTCACCCGGCCCGTCTCGTCAGAGCCTCTGCAGCTCCTCTCTGATTGCACAGGAAACACTTTGACCCACAGCTGCACTTTGTGCGTCTGTTTCACAGCAGATGAAGTGAATTATCTCCATAATTGTGCCGATTTCTAAATGACTCACACCAGCTCGTCACAACGTAGCTTCAGTTACTTCACTTCATCCTGAGTTTAGAGTTTATCACTGACGACTGTCCAGGTTCTTTAGCTGATGAAGACACATGCAGGTCAAATGCAAGTTTACACAAGCATCTCTGCTCAGTCTCTTTACCACTTTTAGCACTGAGGTTAACGTCTTTATGTATCGGTTAAGTCTTGGATTTGGAAGGGACGACAGCTGGATCCTATTTAGCAGGTAGACATCCGATTTGGTTTGAAAGTAACTGCGTGTTGTCAGAAGTAGCTGCAGTTGATAACCAGGAACTGGATGAACGATAATCTTCAGTCACATGTCTACACTGTCAAATCCACACTGACATCCTGAGCCCAATGTGTTCCGCCCAAGAGCTCAGTGTTTCTGACGTCCACTAAAAAAACTGTGTGCCGTGGACATGTTGATCAAAAGCTGCATCAAGACAAGTGGACAAAATGGCAGTTCAGGCGTTATTTTGAAAATCAGTCCAGTGAGGTCATCCCGAGGCCAGCAGCCAGCGACGGAAACACATCGATTGGTCTGCAAAGACCAAGGAGGTAAACTCAAAGGAAGTAAGGAGGTAAACTCAAACTAAGTGTGTGAGGACAAACGTCCAGCTTACAGCTGGGTGTATTTGTTTGCAAAGAATTTTCCATCAACCTAATATTTAATGCACATCAAACTAGTACAAATGCTCTTGCGTTTGAATTGTTAATTGATCACGGGGATGCAACCCACCTGTTTGTACCCACCTGTACCTACTGACTTCACTGAGTCGATCCAGACGACCTGGATCAGTGCTTGGATTGTGTTCAAAACCCGATTCTCTCTTCACGAAGCTCTGCTCTTGCCGCGCTGTCTCTCATAAAACTTTTTCATATTATTCAAAAACACTTCACACTATTAAAACAGATTGTCCCACCTGTGGGAGTATGAGAACGTACTCCAAATTAAAATTTCTTTTCACAGTTATTCAAAGTGGACAGGAAATGAAGGTGCATATAGTCACGGCTCACCTACAAATGATCTTTTTTGCAATTAATTCTTCATGAATATTAATTAGTAATTACTGCAAGTCAGAACCTAAACCCCGGAAAAAAATACAAAAAGCCCACATCTTTTTCTGGCATGTGGATTCAAGTTGAAACAAAAATACAGTGAGTAGAACTTTATGATTTGGGTTTTGTCCATGTAACTGTGAATGACGTGGCTGCATCAGCAAGAGGAGAAACAGGCTGATGATCCCAGCTGGTGAACAGGGTGCTGGTGAAGAGCCAACACGAAGAGAAAAGGAGTAAAAGGCAGAAGGTAGAAGAGTGTGATGGAGAATGTAGAGTCAAAGAGAGTAATAAGAAAACAAGACAGGAGGCGAATGGGAGGAAGGAGATAAGACACGAAAAGGAAAATAAATGGGAGGAAGTAAATGAGACAAATGGAAAGTCTGAGACAAATGGAAAGTCTGGATTAAACCGTAAAAAAAACCAAATATGGTGTTCAAACAATATCAATGAGAACAAATCATGTGTCATGTTTCTTTGAATGAACGTTGGACCCAGGAGCAGGACAAACTAAAAATCCCTCCACAAACGAGGGAAATGTGACTAAAAAGGCAAAACCAAATACAGCAACAAAGTCCAGAAATGGTGTTCTTCTGCTTCCAGTCAGTTGTGACCGAGCCACAAAGTAGAGGCAAGTATTTGTCCTATAGTTACTTTGCAGAAGCACATCTTCAACTCATAAATGCTTGTGTATTGTTAATGCACCAGTCACGTGTTTATTCATTCATTTGACTTTTATCATTCATACCATGAATGATGACTGATGTTAGAGACTAGAGCCCTCACTAATCACCTGTTCTCAGGTAAATGATTCAATAAAGATTTGCAGAAATTCCAAAATCAACAAGCAGGAAATCAGCATCTCACTGACCTGTCTGTTGCCTCTAGATACAAATTCCTTTTCTTATTCGAAAGAATAATCTTCTTAGACCCAGAGTGAGTTTGACAAGCGTTTCTCTAAACCTGACACGGCAGATGATGTATGAAAGCATGACCTATGAAAAAGCCTTACAGAAGCTTCACTTTCAGGTGAAGTGCTGTTGATTTTGGTCTTTTAGATTTTTGACTTTGGCTCTGGAAATATTCCGGTTTTAAAAGACAAATTGTAAATATGTACGAGGTTTGAACACACAGCATCTTTCTCGGATTCTAAAATTATTCGGGACTGAGCGAAAACAACAATAATCTGTGCAGCGTGTGCAGAGTTTAAAGCAGCAAAGATGAATCCCAAGGAGCAAGTGAAACGGCAGCGGAGAGAAGCTCCAAGAATTAAATGTCGACATCTCAACCTTTGGGTGATTAGAAACTGTTACAGGCCTGACTGACATGGACGTTACAGCCTGACGTGCATCGGTGTCACATCTTCACTGTGAGGATCCGATAGAGGAACATCAGTCGGCTGCATGCAGATGTGGATCGCACTTTGATGGGACTGTCAGGGGAGCAGCAGGCGGATCAAAAGCCTCAAAAGCCCCTCGTCAAAGATTATCCTCCACCCTTTCATTCGCTCTCCGGCCCGAGAGCTCAGTGTCCGGACCTACGAAGTTGCAGGAACATCCGGCCGCTCAGACGCTGATGGGCACCAGGGGTGGTGCCAATTAAAGCGATGGCGGTCAGCGAGGGCCTCTTAGTGACTAAATGTGACAACGTGGGATGAAAGATGGAAATTCACCACGCGTGAACTCACACTGAGCATAATTTACAGCACAGGATGTTCGTTCTGAAAAACTCCACTTCAAAATGAAAAGTACCACATGTGCCAATTAAAACTCTGAAGTCGGTGCTTAAATCACACGCAACTTTGTTCTTGTCATAAAGTATTGACGGTGGCGAGGTTCTGTGCATTAGTCTTCCAGCAGCTGCACAAAATGTCAGTCAGTTGTAGCTTGTAGCAGGAGTGTTTTTGTGGTCAAGCAGAAGCCCAGTATTTACCTCATTATGTCCATTTTCCTGACTGACAGTGATCTGTTTGTGCCAACACACGCTGTCATTTTATGAGGCACAGATTGTTTTTATGGCTCCATATTTGCAGATAGTTTTGGTCGCAGCCTGTTCAAACATCACGTGCTGCCACTGCATCAGTCTTTCCGATGTAAAAGTACACGACAGATGACAGGCCTCCTTCCTGTCAGTCAACACTGGTGCTTTAGTTTTCCAGGGGTTTTCCTGTTTTCTTTGACATGTTGCTTTCAGACAAAACCCCCAGAATCTCCCAGGATGTTGTCAGAGTGGCCACACATGGAATAATTAGCACATTTGTACAGTGGGCCATCGATGTTCAAAATAAAACAAATGTATGATGATTTCATGCTTCCGAGTCAAACAGCGTGGAGCTGAGTTGGAATCAGCCTGGTCAGTTCTGGTGCGATGAGGGTACAGATCTAAAGCCTCTTAAAAACCTGCCGTTAAAAATTAATTACCGTCCTCCCACTGGTGCTTTTCCTGAAGGTTTGTTGGGTTCATGATACAAGGCGTATTGGTCTGCAGCTTCTGTTTCACACTTGATGTCCCGTTGCCTGAATAATTGGAGCCAGACCCAGAACTAGGGCTAATGGGAAAGGGCACAATGAATCGGCAGGTCTGCTTTGAATTGCACTTTCAAAGTTTTACAGATCTATAGAGGGAAGCTCCATTTAAAAGCATTTCTTCAGACAGACAATCGACTACATTCCCATCTGTTCTTCCATCCGTTTCCTGAAGTTCAAATTTGCTTTGCCTGTCTGAACAATTTAATGTGATGCATAGTGTGCACTGGTAGAAAGAGGAGGAGATGATAGAAGCAGCACAAAGTGAGATCTAGTTTCTGCCCTCGGATCAAACTGTGCAGCAACTGTGGAGATTCCATCAATATGAAACATTCTGTAGGAGCTACTGCTAAGAAAAAAAGAAAGATCAAACGTCTGTTTCAAATAGGCTTAAATGTACAACTTGGGCACAGACGTCCATGCCGAATCCCCAGTTAGTCCCTGTCCTCCCCACTCCATCTGTGTGATGGGAAAATCCAAGAGTGATTACATTTTAATAGTTATGTTTTGCTTAGTTGTAAGGTCAAATGATATTCAGTGTTCTTATGAAGACTGTTGAAACATAGCATCCTTTATCTCATGTGCATGTTTTTGTCCTGAGAAGTGTCTGCATAACCGTCCCAAGGTTGTCTGCTATCCCACAGTAAACTGTAGTGACCTGGAGATAGAACGGCACTAGACGGGGGATGGAACTCTGTCTGTGAACTTCTCCCTTGCAAGATAATAAAACCCTTAAATCCTGGATGCCAGCTTCTTTACTGATTAGACTCAAAGTGTCTGTAACCAGTAGGTGTCATTTTCCATGACAATGTGTCAATATGCAGAATGACTGTTTTCAGCGAGGAATAAGGGACTTTACACATTCAATACTGTCAATAATAGTAACTGTCCCAAGCATCCACCTGCCGATTTGTGTTTTGGATTTATTCTGAAGGTCACAAGCTAAAAACAATCAATAGTTGTCAGAGAGACTGATGAAACGAGCGATGAGACAGGAAGAGCTGTGTGTCAGCGGCCTAGCAGCGAAGGGAAAAAACAGGGAGGAGGTGAAAATGGAAAAAAAGAGGATCAAGAACTGAGCCCTGTTGAACACCATGAGAGAAACTCTGGCACCGCCGGTTTACAGCTACCTGAAGCTGCCAGCTGGTTGAATTGCTGCTGTCATTTTACTGTATGACTATGAGTATGCATGAGGTTTTCATTAAAAGTTTGCCTCTTGATTGCTGAACGTGTTGTGTGCTGCATGAAGTTGTGTTCAAACATATGTCAGCCCGTTAGAATTGTCTCTGTTTTGGCATAAATGTAACCTGCCACATGGTTTTCCAAAAACAAGATAAAGATTAATGTAATGTAAAAAAAAAAAAATGTTTGTTTTATTTACTGGAGATGATCTAATCTTTGTTGGTATGTGTCTATGTGAACTTTTACGGTTGTTACTTAATTTCAAAGAGCAATGAGATTCTGGTGTCTTGAATGAAAAGCATTTTAGTGTTGACCAAGCTCTCAACTTTGTAGTCCCATCTGTAAAACATGATGTTGGTCAGATTTGCACCTGCTTTGCTGCCTCTGGACAAGGATAACTTCCTGTTAATTCTGAGTAGCACAAGCAAATACTACAGGAAATGTCAGTGTCCATCCATGAATTGAAGCTCAACAGAAAGTGAATCATGCAGCGAGAGAACAACAAAACAGTAAAACTTTAATCCTACAGACATGCTGTGACAGCAGGAAAACATGCAAAATCCAAGAGTGGAAGCTGTTCTTCGAGTGGCAATGGGCTAAACTGCCTGCAAGACCATGTGCAGGGCTGATAAACATTTGTCCCTTTTTCACATGCACTGCATCAGTGGCAGAAACTCACAGACTTTGGTCCACGGCTCCAACACGAGTCTAAACAATGGACGACTGTCTTCGCTTCCTCTAAACTTCCGCACATAAATCAGCAGCAACACACACTTTGCTCTGGGCCAAAGCTATTCAGGAAAAAAAGAACCTAATTTCTCCTCGGCTTCAGATCAGTGGGCCGCACAGCAGCAACAGGGGCATTTTAAGCATGCGGGAGAAAGACAAACACATTCGGGACCCTGGTTATCTGTGATGAGGGGTGGGCACAGATCAGCGCAGTGGGTCTGAATGGGCTGGGTTCTAAACAGGAGGTTTACTGTGCCTGGCAAGACATGGTCCATCACATAACCTGTCCAAGCCTCAACTGTGCAGTAGTCGTATGTTTTAAAAGCTCCCGTCTCCACTGAGGCCACAAACTGTGGTGAGCGACAAAACAATACATTTCCTCCCTTTTAGCTCTCAAAGGCCAAACAGCTTTAGGGAATTACTGGCGGAGACAGTCTGTGCATGTCGCTGACACTTTGGGATCAAACTCCCCTGAGTGAACAACACGCCTCACTCAGAGGTCGTTCTGTAATGGACCTCTGATGTGTCTGGAGATGCCGGTGTTCCTCACACACACCCTGCAGCTTTCCTCCACACAGAGTAGAATGTTACAGGATAAATCACGATCAAGCTACAACCACAACGAAATGAGTCCACTCTCTTTCCCTTTGCTGCTTCTCTTGCTCACCTGGCAGTACAACTCTGGATGACACAAATTCACAGATGAGGACCACGCAGATGACATGACTAAATATTTAATAAAAATAAATATTTAATAACGAATTTCACCAGATGAGGAATGAACCGCGTGCACAATTAGGCGAGTAGCTTGACCCAATCATTTTCATGCATTAGTACTATTGGATTTAAGGAGGTGATTGTGTAATAGAGGGCCTGAGGAGATCATCACCCTACAAACGTCTTTCAGATGGACGCAGAACTCTTGACATTGCTAAGAGTGAAAAAGGATGATTCGCTGTGGCGACCCCTGATGGGAAAAGCCGAAAGAGTAGTAATAGTAGTAGTATGAGAGAACTATCAGCAGGGTGGCAAAAATATCGGCAAAAAGAACGAACTTAACTGCCAAAGACTTGAGAAGAATCAATCGTGAAGCTAACGACCAGGAACCCCTCATCATCCAGTGCCGTGATGTCCCAGAAGTAGACGGCGTTCAGTGCTCAGAGACATGGCTACAACCCAACAACCACTGAACAAGACACCTCACTTAAGACGTCAGAACCTGAGGATGAAAGAGCAATGACGCGGCCCCTTCCTCACCTGAGCCAAACCCTGCTGAGAACAGCCCACCTCTCCGAACTCTGTCAGGGAGGTTGTGGTTACTTCTCCACAAAAAGTGAATCATCCACAGATCATGAAACTGACGGATGGTCTTATTGAAAAGAAGGGGCTCATGTTGGTCATGGATTCAGTTTTTGTAATTTGAAAAATCTGAAATGTTTCTAAGTTGCTTTTCTTAATTTTATTTTATTATTCTCACTTGTAAGAATTTTCATTTAGTTGTATCATAAATAGCTGGCCAATAATCGTGCCTCAAAGCCTCACCTTTCCTTTCTTAATATTCAGCTTTGGGTTTATTAACAGTTGACACTGTATTGGTTTGATAATGACACTGTAACAGGTTTTCATTTTGGACAGGTTGCTCCCACTGCCTCTGTTGACGGGTTAACACGGGAAAGTGCAAAGTGCTTCGCTTATATAAATGTGACTGTTCTTCCCACTCAGCTTCTGTCAACGAGCCCCTCCTCGCTCTTATGTGGTTTTTAGAATTTCAACTTCGAACCCGCTTCAACAGGGTGCAAAAGGTGAGACTCATGTTTTACCTGAGCTGAGGCAGCTCCTGTATTTCACCTGCTGATCGGACTCTTGGAGAGCTCTCCAAAAGCCTGAGAGGCTGATTGCTGCCGTTTTCTGTCCACTTGTGTCCTCCTGAGTCATAACTCTCAGACATGACCTTTTGCAGGGGAACTGTTCATAAATATGCTCTTTGGAGCCGCAGAACTTGACTAAGAATCTTGATGTTTCCACCTTTTCTTCAGTATCGCAGCGATGTTTGTCTTCACGTCCGTGTTGTCTGCCGGCAGCAGCTCGTCACAACTTATTCAGCTGCTTTTAATGAGGACGCCTTGACAACGTGTAAACAAATCCACACCACGACCAATTAACCAAGTCTCCGGTGTCATTATTTCCTGTTTACATCTATTGAAAACATTATTGTAAAGCGGGCAGATGTTCTTGCATAAACACTGAGCAGCCAGTGGTCGTGATGCCGCAGGTTTGGTTGATGACAAATTGTCTTCCTGCAAGTTTGAACTTCTGCTACTGAGAATTTGCAAACAAATCTGTGAAATGTGATCAAACTTTGGGGAAGGTCAGAGTTAAAAATATAAGACAACAGCCCCTAAACATTGAGTCCTGCAGCTTCCCGCATGATAAAACCTTCATTTATGACATGAGTAATTGTTGTGTTTGTTTCCTCCATCAGAGGGGCAGTTCACAAACAGCCGAAGACGAGCTGCGGGTTCACGCGGTGCGACAGCAGGGCCGGAATTAAACTGTCAACTCACAATCAGATAGTTTGTGCTGATGTGTGTTCAAAGATCTGAGCTTTTTATTTCACTCGGAAAGTAAAAGTGTTTACTGGTGTTTCAGAGTGGACAAAGAGAGGAGAGTCTGAGTCATTTATCAACGTGAACACATCAGGGGAAACTGTCCTGCTGGTTTAGTCACATAGAAGTTTAGTGGTTTCAACTATTCTTGGGAAAGTTGTCTTTATTTTAGCTTTAGCAGGTAGAATCTCACATGAATCTGTTCCATTATTGGACTCATTTTCTAATTATGGGAAGCTTTGTATTTACACAGACAGCTCTGTTTACATGATTTCTCTGGTGTGAGGCTCAAGGAACTGGGATCCAAAAGAAACAAGGACACCCAGGACTAAGTTTTCAGAGTTTTGTTATAAAATGTGAAAAAGTGTTGAGAGTGACCAGGGACCAGGCTGAGGGGCGTCTGTCTCAGACAGTCTGTTATCAAGAGGAACGGGTGAGTATGTAGGATTTAGACTTAGGTCAGCAACAGGATGGGTCAGCGTTCGGGATCCTCCAGGCTGTCCCAGAAGGCAACGCAGTGGGGGGAGAAATGGCGGCCAGGAGGAGAGACGAGGTAAGGAGGCGAGAGAATCTGTGGTGATCCAGAGAACACAGTAGGAGTTAGTTCAGTGGGTCAAAAAACACAAGCAGAGGTGGTCCGGTTTACGTAAATGTGGACAGGAGACTACAGCCACTACAGGTCACCAATCCAACATCCAGAAATCCCATCATCTCCAGAGGTTTGAAATCCACTGACCAAACTATTTCCGTCATCCAGTTTCAAAGTCTAATAAACTGTCCTAAGTTAGAATAAAATAGCCTAGTTGCCCAAAAATGCAAAATCCAGTGGTCCAGAAAAAAAGGTAACTTACAGGTCCGAAGCTGCTGTGCCAGCTTGGAAATATTGGGCAAGTGTTTAGATTGTGGTGGATCCAAGTCAAAGGTCAACGGGAACTAAAACCCATCAAATGTGTCCCCTGAATGAATGGGACATCACATTTGACGCAAACATCAACATCAGGGGATTTTATTGACACAAGCAGCGTGAACGGATTCGAATGTGAGCGTGGACACATGCATGTCAGCTGCACCGGAGCTGCTCTGTGTGCTGGCTAATGGAACAACCGATGCATCAGAACAATCAGAACAATTTTTAAATTCTCCTTCCTACAAAGATGATTTATTAAATCCAATTAGTTATGGAAATAGAAGCAGGCCTCCTCGTCAGTAAATGAGGAGCGTCATTTGTGTCAGAGACAGTAATAGTCTCTTTCTAATTCCGTCTTTACATTCAGTTTGGTGAAGGTCACTGAATACGATTCCTTTTCATGCATCATTTAGTGAACCTGACCTGATTTTAAAGTGTTTTTCCCCTTTTGGTTTGTTGTAACATCAACCTGACATGTGTCCCCAGGTGGTTCCGGACCATTTCACACCTTTAATCAAAAATGATTCCAGCTTGGGTTTAGAAAAAAATCTATTTTCTGCCGCCACAGATGATTCGCTTTAAATGAACATGAGACTCATTCATGATGTACAAGTGTTCCTGTGTTTGCACGGTTCAGCAGAGTTGTTTGAACTTTTCCTGGAGGTCAGTTCGAGGCGACAGTTCTGCTGATGTGTTTGATGGAAGGAACGAGGAAGACATTAGGTGGAAATGACGTGAGACGTTTTCACCTGCAGGCCAGGATCAGGTGAGAGTGGAACAGGACCGGAAATGAAAAATGGGATTTCCATCAGCAGTCATCATTCTGAACACCTGCGACATGTGACAGAGCAGAGGAGCCTCAACGAAGCTGAAGGGCCAGGGTCAAGTTTTAACATTCCGTTGTGATGTTTAGGGCTTCGGTAAGGAGCAGGGATCACATGATGTCGCTGAGTGTCCTCACACGTCTCGGGCGACAAACGTGTGCGTTTGTACTGCGTTTGATGCACAAAGGTTCGGTTTCACACTGACGGATATTTCTGTCATTATCTGAGACTAGCAGCTGTTTACAGACTGGTTGGGTTTAAAACAGAATCGTGGGGGTGCAGAGCATTTACAGAACACTCTGAGGTGATGTTCTGGGTTGTCTCCGACTGGCACCGATAGAAAAGACCCCTGCTGTCAGACTCTCAGAAGATGAAACCATTCACATCGTCGTGATGCAGGAAACTAGGTTGGCACCTTCAGAAAATCAGCAGGGGAGGGAGGAGGAGGCCCACTGATGCTGAGAGCTTCATCTTCAGCAGTGGAATGATTTGGCTGTTTGCTGTGTCGCTCGCATGTCTCCTCCTGTGGTTAACAGGCCATTTTCTGTCAGCAAATCATGCTGCAGCTTCACGTGGGAGGTGTCAGCGCTCCTCAACAAGGAGCCTTAATTAGTCTGTTAGAGCCAGTTCAGAGCTGACGAGTCCGCAGATGTTTCTCCTAAATGGCGCTGTGATCCACACAGGTGTCAGTCTGCAGAACCTTCCTCACTTCAGTTCATTTGACTTGCATTGATCTGATCCAGAACTCAGTTTTCACTTCCGCGGGAAGCCCTTGAGGAGCAGAGGCCCAGATTTTTTCGAGCTGAGGCTTTTTGGGTCATAAATGCACATTTGCTGCATCACCCAGCTCCAGATCCATGAACCTGGATCAGGTTTATTTGGTCTGACATTGCCGTGATCATAAAAAACATGATTTCATGTTCTAAGGTGAGTGTTACTTCATTTTCTAAGCAAATGCAGTAAATGGTTTGTGAAGCATTTTGGCCACATCTTCACATCCACACGGACCCTTGAACTTTGACCAACTAGTGTTAAAGGCTAAATCAGCTGAGACCAACGAGACGTTTCAGAGAAATACGTTCACTGAAAACTCGCTGCTTCTCTTTTCACTGGCTTCATGATGAACTGATGTCGGCACATAATTTGTTTCCTCTCAGCTTGTCCTCACGTCCCCACTGGATCAGGAAGCTAATTCAAACAAGTTTGATTTAGGAAAGTCTGGGGACAGCATGAGCAGTTAGCACTGCCCCCAGTAAAGGCCTGAATGTGAGGACTCCTGTCTCCGTCTGTGGACCAGCAGACTGGGTTTGCTCTGTCTCCAAATTTAAAACCCCTCGGCTGTGTCAGGCCTCGGGCTCAGCGTTTACCGTCAAAGTGATTTAGGATAAACTTCCTGCTTCTCAGACAAAGAACTTGACAGATTTCGCAGAGGAGGAGGAAAAGATCTGAGGAGGCCTCGACCAGCCGCTCCGGCACAGGAGCAACTGCTCTCTGAAAGAAACGGACAGCGTTGACATTTACACTGAACCCTCGTAACCTGCACGGAGAATTAATAAGTGGTGGTCTGCTGCTGGACCAGCTCGGGGACATGTCTGTCTGCAGCACAGATGCTGCAGCTGCAGAAATAGGCTCTTGTTAAGACACATTTTTAGAACCTGTCAGCCTGTCACTTTGTCTTCAGCCTCTCTGTCCTGCATCTATTTCGGCAGATTCCCACAATCCACCTGTCTGCTTCGGCTGGGTGACCCACCCCACGCACCACGTTGATGGGATTTTACTTACAGCGCTGCTTCTTTTAGACGTCAAAACAAGAACAGTTGTTGTGAACAGAAACCTAATTACTCAGTTTTATTGTTTTTGTCGCTGTGGGGAGACAAATGAAATGAGGTGAGCACCAGATGCTTTTTGGGAAAGCAATTATGAATCCACAAACTCCCACCACTTGATGTTTCATTTGATACTGAAGTTTTATTTGACAGGGTTTGTGTGAAGAAGATTGCGAGTAATTACTCCAGGTGAGGACGTTCTGTCACTCATCAACGTTTGCTCCTGTCAGATCTTCGTCCACGGAGCCATTTGCGTGTTGCATCTGGACTCTGCTGCCCCTTGATCTGGGGCTCAGCTTGTATCATTTCAACACTTCCTGGCTCCTTTTCCACCACTCAAACGTGGACAGGGTCTCTGGTTTTGTGTGTCTTGTTCATGTTCTGTGGACGAGCACAACGTTGGGTGTTCCTCCTTTAAAAACAGCTGTGAGATTAACAATTCAGACCAACCCACAGTACAAACGGTGTGTTCAGGTCTTTGTGGTATAAACCAGCCTCTTCTCACAGCTCCTTTGTTTTTAATTATGCATAATTAATTACTTTGATTTCCGCGTCTTTCGGGACAAATGAACAACACTGGCGTCAGAGCTGTTCGATTATTCGTGTTGTTCCTGGTGCACAGCAACAGTCTCAGACACGAAGGTGAAGCCTGGCAGCCGCAAACGGAAAAGCCAAGCTGCTGAGTGGATGTCAGGAACTGGACGCTTCAGGGCATTCTGCTCTTTAGTCTCCAACTGTGGGGTGCAGAGTTTGCAGCTTGTCCTTTTTCAGGTCCACAGTCACAACATTGGCCTAGTTTCACTGAAAGCACCGAAGCGCTCGCAGCAGAACAATGCGCCTCTCCACCATCGACCTCAGGATGCTGCAGTACAATCGTTTTCATGCTTCTCGACTTCCTTCCTTTACCTTGGCAGGTTTCCTCTTCCCTGCAGGATGTTTGGTTTCCTCCCCTCATTTACCATCACTCCTATTTTATTCTCTTTAGTTTATCCCCAAAGTGATTTTTAGGTTTCTGCTGGTTCGTCAGCGGAGCCCTGAGCAGCGTTACAGGTCTCAGTGGATATGAATAATAACTTAAAGCATTCTTTGAAACATGCTGAAATGCCACAGAGTCTCAAATGGAGCATTTGTAAATCCCCGGGTGGTGCTGTTGGGATGACCTTTGTTAAAAAGACGACACCTTTCTCTTCTTCTCCTGCTCAGGGGGGAAATTTGGATGTCAGGAGTCGTCTAAAGGACAAAAACAGGCTGACTGCAACAAAACCAAGTGACATGTTACTGTACAGAAGAGAAAAAATCATCAAACCAACTATCTCAAGCGTGAGCAAGTCTCGAAAAACAAAGAGGAAAATATTGATTTTCATTTTCATGCACAGCTCTCAGTTTAAATGGCTGTTAACTGGATCATCCTTGTACTGATGAAGGGAAAATACACCGTCGGATCAGGAGGTGGACGTCACGCTGCAACTTCTCATTAAACTGGAATGGAAATTGTATTTCTACTTACGAATGCTAAATTAGGTGAAAGCCCTTAGAAATGTACTTCATACTCAGAGCTGTTATTTCAGACAAATCCATTTCACCCTTAGATCGCTGTGTGCCGTCAACCTGTTTCGGTTTGGTTACACTCACTTTCATCGCTCACTTTAAGCCATAATTACTTGTGTAACTTTAGTATTCCAAAATAAAAGTCACGGTTCATTAACCACGCCCCTCCCCCCAAAATGAATTATGGTGCCACTACCACAACATCATGCCATTATAAACTATACTACGAAGACATGGATGGACCGGCGGGACGCTGGGCGTCTAACAATGCTTCGTTTATCAAGTAGCTGTAATTGTGTAGTGCCCAGGTCAGTCCAAGGTTTCTCCACCCTGTCCTGCATCAACGTGAAGTTTACTTAAATTAAAAAAATATGATCTTACTCTTAGCAAACGCCAGTGGGGTTCGGGGATTTTCCGAGAACAGAAAAAAGTGAAAGGTCAATTGCGCTGCGTTTATGAATAGCACCAAGATACTTGGACCCAGTTATTAATTACCGCCATGCCTTCGTTGATACTGTCTACAATCCCTCCCAGCAGACCAAGCCCAGTTTTGTGAATGATCGCCTCGAATGGGGAAGTCTGTCATTGCCTTGAGTTAGCGTCACTCAGAAACAATGAGTGAAGTTTTTTTCACGCTGAAACTTTCTCTAACTTGATAAAAAACTGTCAGATGTGCCTTTGTTGAGAACTGAGTAAGGAAACTAAATTAATCTAAGTTAGGATCACTACCGCACTTCACGTATGTGCCAGATTCTGAAACATCTAGTGCCTGTAACGACTCCAGGACCAGGGACATTTAAAGACATGGAGGCTTCTGTGAGTATCGCTCCTTTAGGAAACCCGACTTACCGTGGTTCATTATTGTAACCATGACAACAGTAACCCGGCACATGACACGGCCACACAGCCTTTTCAGGTTTCAGTAGCGACAGATAAAAGACATTTATCGATCTTGAATTGGAAGTTTCATGGATTCATTAATGTTTCCTTTCTGACTTGCTGCCAGGCTCATTTGCTCCTTAACAGTCTGCAAACAAATACCTTGTCAGTTTTAGTCTCGTTTGTAATCACGAGCGTAATTATTTTCTCATACTCATGAGGCGTCTGTGTTCTGTTTCATGTCTCCTGATTGGTCTAGATAAGATTGACGGCCGTCTGCATTGGTTGACTGCACAAGAAAAAAACTTGTGAATGAAAGTTTCCATTTCGTTATCTAATTTTAAGCTTCATAGATTTGTGAAATCAAAATGAAAACTGTCAGTTTGTACCTAAAGTTTTATTTTGCCCAGTTCAGAACTTTATAATAATATAGCTTTTCTCTGACGACTTCATTACTTTGGGCTCTGGTTGAGAAGGCGGCGGTTTGACTGGGCATCACTAATTAAAAACCTGAGCTCTACACGGAGGAAAACTGAGGTGAAAACAAGACCTTTCTTGAGTTTGATAGAAGAAACTTCACACAAACAATAAGTTCATTATTCGTTCATGACTGTCAGAGACCCACTTTCTTAATCAGTATGAATTTTAAAAAGAGAAAATTTAATTACGTTTGAGTTGCTGCATCATTATGAACAGCAGGACCCTGGTGGAGTCCAGAGAGGGGCACTTTGTTTTAAAGGCCAGCAGCCTCTCAAACTTATGACCAAGAGTTCAAGTCCCAAAAAATAAAGAGGCCCTCAGCTGCTGCCTCTTGTTATTAATTTTTAAAAAGATGCAATCTAGTTATCAACCTTGGGGCCACTGGTGAGATGGCTTAGAAGCCTGCAGGTGAATAATGAAAAAGAAATTATCGAATGCAATTTTACAACCAGCTTTTAATTTTACAATTATGACTTTCAGCAGGAAGTCCATTTTCTAATGAACACCCAACAGACCCACGATACATTTACATCCATGCCTCATTTCAGTGTTTCTACCAATGCTGACAAATGCAATGTTCCATCTGTCTTTAGCATCCACAAAAGCAGATTAACGAGCAGTCCTCGTTTAGTGCGACGAACATTCAGATCAGAAACAACAGAGAGCATAAAAGCCAGAAAATGAAAAGAGAAAATCGAATGCTGTGTTAGATGCCGGAAAAAGCACATGCTGCCAGAAGAACCTGCTTGAAGTTCTGACCCAAGATTGGTGTTATGGGGAGACACTAATCAATGTGAGAACAATCACAGACCTTCAAGTCAACAAAGAAAAAAACGTGGACACTTTATTTCATAAATACGAGATATGGATGTCACAACTTACATGATTATCAACAGCTCTGTTTTATTAAATTAAACTATTAAATTGTCACTGAGACTAAAGACATGTTTAAAAAACTGTAGTAGTAGTAGTTCTAAGGAGGGTTCTGAAATCTTCTCACATGTAGTAGAAGTCCTAATTATGAATTCTTTATTTCTGTATCTCTTAATTACGAGATAAGTCCAATGCATTGACCGTAAGTCATCTGGAAACGTCACGTGAATTTTTAAAAAGTAGGGTTAGGGTTTAAAATGAAAGTAAATGATTTTATGTTGAAAAGTTTGGAATTTGTCTTAATAAGTTTTGAAAACACATTATGTCCAACCCGTCCAGATGAATAATTTCACAGTTGACATGACAAATAAATTATTGCAGTTTTTCAAAGAAAATCCCAGTTGGTTCCGTGTTTTCATTGGCTGTAAGCAGAAATCGTGAATCGAGAATTTCTCAGCGGTGGTGAAGTGAAGGGCGTGACTGTAGACGTGAAAAGAGAGACGGGCAGAGACGGCTGCTCTGTTTCACCGTTTGACAAATAGAACGTGTGTGTGGCTCAGGGCACGGACAGAACCGGTACCAACATTAAAGGTCGTCCACTCTGCCTGAGCAGCTACAAGCTGAGTGAGGGAGAAGTGCATTGAGCGTCCAGCTGGACGCAGTTCGGAAAACGTCCACTGCCTCATGAACATGGAGAAGAAATCTGAACGTCATCAGATGATTCACGGGAGAAGAAAGAAATTGTCCTCACAACAATGTCATTAATACAAAATGTGTCCACAGAGGCCTGTAAGGACATGCCCCCCCATCTCCAAGAAAATCTCCAGCTCAGCGTCCATCAAATCTGAAGGCGTTTTGTGGTAGATGATTTCCTGCAGCAGGAGCATGTTTTCTCTGCAGAACGAAGAACGGCAGCAAAGGTTTTATTGGTTGAATCCAACAGCGAAGGGCAAGAGGTGGATATCCAAGTTTATCATGGAACACGAAGTGTGGAATAGAAGAGAGAATGTGGTCAACATCATGTCACGATGACGCTTCTCCTGGAAACTTGCGTTGACTGGATTCACTTCATCAGTCCAACATGTAGTTCGAGGTCACAGCTCCCGTCATCTGGTTCCTTGTCAAACCCACTCAGCCGATCAGCAGCTGGAAAGTCGCTTCCTGAACCGTAATTAAGCTGCAGAGACACTGTAGCTGAAGGGACCAGTGACGTTCTTCTGTGTGGAGGAACCCACAGAGCATTTCTGTGCTCCCAGCTTCCTTCTCCTGGGGTCTCTGCGCTTTCAGCGAATTGTTGGTTAAAATACGGTGGAAAAAAGTACGACACAAAATCTGCCAATAATTTGTGACTTGGCTTTTTCACTAACGACTTTCACTTTATTCCACATGGCTACAGGACACTTTTCAGTGACTCAATTTATTTGCTTATTAATTCACAGAGAAATAGAGTTTAAAAAGAAAAAATGTTGAATGACTGATTACAGCTTCTTCAAAGGTTTCACTTATTTTTTCCTCCCTTTGGACAATTGGGCAGTTTTTTAAAAAAAAACCTAAACCACACGTACCTTTAATATTATGAACTGGCTGTGTGGAGAAATATTTTAACCATTAATAAGTCACTTCCTGCTTAAAGATGAAAACAAACCCTGACCCACAGCTGCACAGCCTGCAGAAACATTTCTGGTGCTGTGGTTTTATATCGGAGACATTTCCTCTAAGGACAGAACAGTGTGCGACAAGCGCACAAGGATAAATGATGTCCGCAGCGTTTCGCTCCCAAACGAAGCCTGAATTATTAACTGAACTCACCGAACTAAATGTCTGCTGGAGCGGACCGGGCCCGTGTGTCACACATTCAAGTTCAGTTCAGCGTAACCTGATGACACTGAGTGGCCCAGTGACACCTCACCACTTTCAGCTGTTAACAAGCGGTTACTCTCCTGCAGAAGTGTGTGCAGCCTCGACACAATAGACAGACAGATTATAGTCCGACTGACAGGGAGCGGATGAAGCGGTGGTGGTGTCCACTCGGAACGTGTCTCCACATTCAGACAAACATTGACACCCACAGATAATTTAACCCTAACAAGCACGTCTCTGGACTAAACAGAACCACCTGTGCTTCATTCGGAAATGTGTCTTTGCACAAATCCACAAAAACTGATTTTAGTGTTTTGAGTTTCCCTTTCAAAAGCGAGTCTCCCTGTGAAGTGGGACACACATTCGAGACCCCTGTATGTCAGAGTGGGGATGTGGCCAGCTCTGGTTTTCTGAACATCCACAGTGAAGCTCCCGAAGATTTTGTAGTTTTAGAAGCAGCAGCTTCACTGGATCTTTTATTTTGTGGGTTCGGTGATCAGCAGAGAGTGTGTGGACTCCATCATATGGAGTCAGAGGCAGGTCTATGAATACATTCATACAGCAGGGTCTTCAGAAGTGTCCTCACACTGACAGGAAGTGTCTTTGGTCATGAGTGGTTGGATGAAATCACAAACTGCGGCAGTAAAAGCCCAAATTTATCGGAGTCGGAGACAGAAGAGGAAGGAACGTTTGTCATGTCGCGAAAGTCGCTGCTTAACTTCCCTTTAAATCTGAAACTAAACTGCTTCTGTCTTTGTGTTAACACACACCTGGAAGCTGCACACCTGCTGATGATCAGTTCATCAGTGGCTGATGATCAGCAGCACCTGGCTGAAGTGGCACTTGGTGTTGTCCACGTTTCTTTTTGTCTCCATTTTGTCACTGTGGATGATGATTTTAATGTTTTTACTGAAAGTGCAGAATTAAGGACGGGGCGGTGACTCTGTCACGTGACTGTAGCTCAGGCTCTGACGACAGAAACTCTGAGGACGGGGGTTTGGTTCTTATGAAAACTTGTTATTTATGATTTGTCTTATGGATTCCAGAAACAAAAGACGAGTGTCTCTGCAGGAACATGGGCAGTTGGACACCGGGCCCCAGCAGCAGCGGTTCCCTTCCCCGACCTTCCATCTGCTGATTACCTGGGTCAGGTGTGTTCGCTCAGTGAGACGCTGAAAGGTGAAGTTTTGAAAATACTGACGTTAGCATTTAGCTTCACTTCGACCCTCTCATCACTGTTAACACGTCCTGTTTTAGGACAGTTCGTCGTCCCATCAGACGAAGACTTTTCTGCACAAGTTTAGAACCATCAGTGGAGGAGAAAAACCCATCGCACCGTTTGTGTTGCAGCAGGTTGGTATTTCTCCTCCTTAATAAAGTCTGTTCTTTTTAAGTGGGCGGTGGATCAGTGGGGGGCGGGGGGATGTCAGCTTTGAGGTGAGAGTCCAACTTGAGACACACTTGACAAGCTTGAGGCTCGTAAGGTCGATGTTCCCTGTGCGTTTGCTGCACTTCACCTCTGCAGAACAACTTTTGAATGACCCAGCAACTGTCTGCATGAAAGAAAATCCACCTTAACACGACTGAAGTCCGTGCAAACTGAGAGTGAAATCATGCTGAAGGCTGGTCCTCTAATCCTTTGTGTGGCCTTGAGCATCTGACGGTCCCTCTAAACAGGAAGTGGGATTAATGTGGCCCATCTGTGAGTGAAATCATGTTCTACCTTTCGTGGACCAGCTTAAAAACTCCACAGCTTCCTGGAGAGACTAGTATCCACTAAATAATCGACTCCAAATTTGCACTTTCAAAATGGGCCGTACAGTTGCTACTTGTGTGTCTTTACAGGTTGGTGAGGACGTTCTGGGAAATGTAGGAACTCACCAACCATCAAGGTAGTTTGTAGACAAACGTATTCATCAATAAAAGGAGATAAGTGTAGATGCTGAACTGACAGGAGTGTGAATTGGGGATTAGAGCACAGCCGGAGTTTCCATGTTTGTTTCATAAGATAAGTGACGTCAAACGTTCACGTCACATACACGCTGTGGGGAACGTCTTGAAGGAGGATTCATGAAGAGGATAAACTCCAGGCGAGGTCTGGACCACCTGTAGGGTTTCCTGTTTGATCCCTTCCGCAGTTTGATCCACTGTTGGTGCTGTGATTTACTGACTGACGGTTTCATCAGCCCAGCACAGCAAGTCCGTGTCGGTCCGTTTGTAGGCTGATTTTTGAGAAAACAAGAGGTTTAGGCTTCAGTCACAGAAAAATAAGTTGTTGCTGTGAAATGATTCATTCAGCCAATATGAATCAGAAACAAGAGATTCAAAAAGCAACATTCATCAGGGTTTTTTATCTTTGAATGCGATTGTGTCTTCAGGCGCAGCCACATTTGCATTTGCCTTTAGTCACTTTGAAGATGCAAAGAGACGGCAGCAAAATGTCAGGAAGGAAAGGAAAGTTTCATTTTTATCTGCCACAACATTACAACCACCCACAGAGCTGTGATTTGGCCTCTGGTATCTGGACCCAAGCAGTCAGCACCACATCCCCTCAGTCCTGTAAAGCTTGGTTTAAAGTCGGGATTCCCAGCCCTGGCCTCAGGGAACACTGTCCTGCTTGTTTTCTAGCCTACCCACTGAGGATTACCTGGATCAGGTTTGTTCAGTCAGTCAAAAGCTTGGGCTGGAGAAATATAAACCTGATCCAGGTAATCATCGGAGGCTCGTACAGGTAAAGCTGGAAACCAGTAGGACTAGAGGACCTGGGGTGTACCACAGGTGTAGACAGATCCAGACTGTCTGCTATCGAACTTTTAGCTTTAGTTTTGTCCACAGCTGCCTATGATGCTGAGAATCACGGATCGTGTACCTGTCTACCATCAGCCCCCCTCCACCGTGGTTTATTTATGGACCCAGCTCCTGGTTAAAGGTCACCCGGTGCAGACGGAGATTTTCTAGTCCTTCACCCGACAGCAGCAGTAACCGAGGCATCTATTACCCCTTCCACTTGTGATGAAATGCCTCCAAAGCTTTTACTTTCAAATGAGGCTCAGTGTGTGGCACAGCCTGTACTGTCCACCAGTCCGAGGGAAAGTGACTCAGAACAGAACAGTCCAAAAGAACCGTCCACCATCCAAGAGAGAATGATTTCAAACTAACGACAAGTAAACCTCATGAAACTGTCGTCCAGCGCTTCAGACCTTTTCCTGTCGTAACACTGTTACATTTTTATTTGTATTAATTTTTAATTCTATGTCTTTCATAAGTTTAAAAAAAAGTAATTAGGTTAAATTGATCATATGGTTCTAAAGGTTTGAGAAAGTGCTTCACTTACACATTAATTCCATTCTTTATTGTTTAAGTTGTAATAAACCACAACAGTTACCTACAAAGTTGGAGAAGAGTTCGATTGCTTGTGTCTCCGCCCACCGACCTGGAGAAATCCCAGGGTTTCCTTCATTCCAGCAAAGTTCACCGTGAGCAAACCCCTCCGATTATTTCTCCCCAGTTTCAGGTACGTTTACAGTGTGTGACACACTTGAAAGTGATTTAAATTATTTTCTAACACGTTCAGCTGATTCAGGGAACATTTGTGTGTTTTGAGTAATTGAAGCTCCATCGAGTTCCATCGAAGTGGAGTGAAATTTAAAAAAATTTTCATTGAGGAAAAATCACACAATATTTTCCCCATTGTCATAACTGACACATTTGCTGAACTTTTATTATTCAGAATTAGGCGGTGATGACCTGCAGGGGGTGAATGAAGCGAGCAGGTGGATTTTTCTCATTATGTGAATGTTTACACTCACTGCGTGTAAATGTACAGAAATGTTCAAGTGTTACTTGGTTCAGGTTGGACTCCTACAATATGTGATAAAGATCATTGTTATGCCGACGATAGTCAGCTGTACGTCCCTGTGACGGTTAATGATAACTCTGGAATAGATAAGTCGGAAGCATGAACATCTTAACTTAGCAGAACTAGGAACGTTAATCACATGACACCTTTACCCTGTAAATGTCAGTTTGGATTTAAGGTCCTTCTATTGACCTCTAGTTACATACCTGATCTTTTTCGTGTTTTCTCCATTGTTTTATTCAATTTTGTTGCAACATAACTGAGAAAACACACGTTGGTAGTAAATGCACGATCATTTCTGTGAGACGTGCTGCAGAAATCAGACTTTCAACACAGACAAGCTGCGAACGGAGCTGCTGTGTGAGCTGCTCTGGACAAACAATGTAGTTTGTCATTCAATTTTCATTCAAGTTGTTGCACGACAGGGAGAATAAAAATACACACTGAGACCGAGAATCCAAAGTAAGAAAGCTGAAAAAGTGAATGTTCTACATTCAGGAAATGTCTTGCAGATCATGACCATCGCCTAAAAAGGAATCACCTAATGTAATTATATTCATTATCATTCATAAAGAGTCACAGTCCGCAGCCGACAGCGAGCACATCAACACAGCAGCCAAAGCTGTGATCAAGCACCGCGTTCTGCCAGACCTCCCCAGGAGTTCAGCCTCCTGCTGATTAAACTTACATGAGGCTAATATTTCAAAGCAGTGTCTAAAGATGCTGCTGATGGTCTGCGGCGATGTGCTCCACCCTGCAGGTGAGAGATCAAACCTCGCACGCAGAGCGAGGCGTCTCCATGTCGAGGAGCGACGAGCCTTCAAACAACAGCTCCACAGACAGACGGACGCTTTCACTTTCCATCAGCGCCGTGAATTATCTTTTATTCCTGCGAGGCCTGTCAAATGCAAAAAGAAGAAGAAGTGGGAAATCGCTGTGTGAGGAGGAAAACAGACCACACAAGCTGAGCATCAGAGTAGTCTTCTTCAAACCTCCCCTAGGACATGAATCAAGTGTCCTCAGCCAGCGAGGACTCAGCAAAGGTCACGTGAGGCAACGCAGCGGTGATTCCAACTTTCAGAGAATTTCCTAAGTGAGGTGTTCATGTAAAAAGTCCAGCGTAGACGAGACTGATGAAACTTTTCACAGCAATTACAAGAGGGAACAGGCTCAGACTTTCATCTCAGGGTGAAGTCATGGGTGGTGTGACGGTCAGAACAGAGCACACGTACTTACACAGGGGACGAGAAAATGTCCCTTCAGTTCCAACAGTTGAACCTCCAGTTAGGAAGCTGCTAAATGACCATAATGAAGAGTTGTCCACAAACAGCTGATGAAGAACCTCTGATCGGAACATGTCCTGCACGTGGTCAGCACCTGCTTAGTAGAAGTTGCACGTTCATTTTCTCTACTTGTTAAAATTTCACACATTAATTTTCTAGAAAGATGAATTATTTTCCATGTTCTCTGATGACGCTCCTTCACAGTTGAAAACCACCAAGATCTTCGAAGGTGAGAGACGGTCTTTTAGCACCGTTTCCTTGAATCCCACGAGTCTCCGCTGCTCATTGGTTAAACGGATCTGGGGCAGGAACAAGAAATCATCACAGGAAGTGGATCCTATGTGAAAAATTGCCATAAGACATGGAACAACTGGCATTTCTTTGGGCAATGAGCCTCCCGCATCCTGCAGCAGACACTGAACTGTTTTCAAGGAATTGTTTCGAACGAGGTGTGGCCACGTTCTCGTCACAGATAAACCGAGCTCTGCAGGGACACCAGAGCGCAACTGCTGTGCTCGGACCCGGGCAAAGGAAGCGAAATCAACAGTTTGATTACCCTGAACTAAACAACGTGGGCGGGAGAAGCTGGAATCTGGTGTGAGGGCCACACGTCCTCTCATTTTGTAACGTGTGGCGTGTTCTTCTACGTCTTCACCTCCTTCTACGACAGGACAAGCACCATATTTATAGCAGCTATCTCAACATGGCTGGGGGGTAATCACATTTCTGTGTCTGAAAGGTGTCACTGAAGGAAATAAGTCAACATAAAGAACGAACCGCATCTGGGACTTCAAGAGACAGGAACTGAAGTCTGAGTGTCTTTAGTTCAGCCTCAATAGTTTAACTAATGGAGTTTGAGCAAACAGCATGAGCCCAGCGTGTGATCGAGCGGATCAAAAAAGAAGTCTGACAGCAATCAAGCATCAAACTCTGCCAGAAATCCGCAGCAGTTCATCCTCCTGATAAATGCTGCTTTCAAGCCGCAGTGTGTGAGGCTGATATCAAAGCAGAGTTTGAAGTGGTTCTCCGTGGCGGAGAGGACGGGCCTGGTTGAAACACACAGGACACAGGTGCCGCCGCACACTCCAGCCGGCAGGCGAAAGATCGGGAAACATCCACCGCGACGCGCTGGAGACCCTGGCAGCAGAGCCAAGAGTTTTCATTTGGCTTTAATCAGGATCGACTTGCCAAAGCTAAAACTGTCTAATGTAAATTGGAGGAGGCAGAAAAGGACCAAGTTGTGCTTTTGCTTCACCTGAGATGATCTTTGCTGGAAACCCATCACAAAATCCACCTGGGGCCACGCTCACAAACTTTCTGTGAGTCATCTCAGGAAGCTTTTAACTCAAAAATCCCGGGAAGCTTTCCCAGTTTGATGTGAGAGTGTGTCTCAGGGCAGCTGAGAGTAAAGCAGTACTGCTGCACCCTTTATCTCGGGGGGGGGGAGGAGGCTGGTGCAGGGAGTCGTAATATTTCTGGTGGAAAAATACGTTCCCTGCCCTCTCTGATGCAAATGTGATGCAGTTTTGTCAAGTGGATGGACGATGCTGCCAGAACTCGGCAGCTTTTTTCGGTTCGAGCATCAGTGTTGCCATGGTTAAGGATGTTTTTACAGATCAGACGGAGCTGACGGAGTCATAACAAGAAACCAATTAACACGGCGTCCGAGGGCTTTAACTGAGGAAGCGTTTTCGTTCTTTGGCACTTAGTTTGCAATGACTGTCATTAAAGGTGCATAAAGAGACACTTCCAGCACCTGTGTGAGTCTCTGTGGGTGTTAATGGACACTCACACATCTGATCATGTGCAGATGGTCGGGAGAAATGTACCAAACGTGAACGGACAAAGCTGCAACATAAACCACAGTCCGAAAAGTCACATGTACCTGCTGAATTGAATTGCTGGGTTTTCAGCAGTGTGATTACAGGCTGGTACAGGCCGTCTGTCGAATACAGACTCTCTGCACCTTCATCACTCTAATCACAAAGGCTGATCCATTCAACACCGTCGGCGGACTTTCATTTCAAAACACACAGTTGTTCCTGTCATCGGTGTGATAAGCCACAGTTGGACCCGCATCGTGACCACGCTCACATCCAGAGACACTGGCCAGGAAATACATCAGCTGCAGCCTCCTGCCGTCCTGCACAGAACGTGTTTGACCACCGTTTGTAAATGGTACGAAGCTCCACTGCAAGGTCAGAGATCAGTTGTGTAGGATGCAAAGCCCTTTAGAAAATCGGGCCCAGTTGTGGCACGAATAGATGTAAATTTCACAACAAAGACGCTACAAATACAGGCAGTTTGACCTTTGACCTCACTATTTTACCCTGCTCTGTGCAAACGAGGGGTTTCAGAGACGCTGTTTAACACGGCAGGGCCGAGTGTGAAGCGCCTTTCTGTCTCACATACGTGACATCAGGTGAAAGAAGCTTTACTCCACCTGATGCCACGCGGGACAAAGGCGAGGACAGGGACATGACTTATTATCTAACACAGAAAATACCTTCAAAACCTGTTTCGCACAAACATAAAACTGTCTGAAGCCCAGTAGGCAATAAATGACCAAGAATTATCACTCTGTGATATTGTTTTCGGTGCCTCTCAGCAGCGTGTGCTGCAATAATAACTCCTACTCACAGAAATAATGAAGTTACCACAACGTGACTCCAGAAGGAATCACAAACCCCACGGAGGAAAAAACAATTACCGATTCATTTAAATTAGTGCCACACTTTGGTTTTTCCTAAATAAGTTTTACTTTTCTGTGAACTTGTCTCCAAGTGCCACTTTTTAACACCTGCATGACGGCACAGACTAATCCACGGTGTGCGATGATATTTCTGAATTTAATTATGTGTGTTAGAGGCAAGAATTCAGCAATTCATTACCGAATGTTAATGTGACACTTCACGTCCTGTCTGTACTCACTGAAACTCTGATGCCTGATAAACCCAAGATGTTCTTTTTTAATAGCTGGATGAAACACCTCAGACTGTCGGCGCTGGGAGCAGGACCACAGTGACCGCACGCCTACAAGCCACGCCCCCAGGCCACAGCCTGATGCTTTGGGAATGAACATGAAAACGACCATCATCAGGAAAGACCTGCACGAGTGGCTTTTGTGGCTTCCTGTGTTCAGTTTTGTCACCAGAGCCCAGGCCTGGACGTGGGGTTTTAGGTTTCAGGACCAACTCAACAAGCTGCAGTTGTTATTTCATAAATTTCACATTCTTTGCTGTTTGCCGCGTTAGAGAGACAGAGGCGATGGAATAAAAGCCAGAAGTTCTACTCGACTCTTTTCTGCAGGTTTATCGTCTCCAGACATTAGGGATGAGTGCGGCTGAACCAGACACTCACACGGCAACAAATGTGAGAATCTGTGGATCATTACAAAGAGAGAAACTTCTGTTTACTCGTGATGGTAAGTCGATGAACAGTGTTGGTAATGACAACGTCACTGTCACCTTCATTAAAAACCTGCAGGCGATTAGAGGTGGTTGGGATTTACACAGAGTTGCTGCAAATCCCTGATTCCAGTGTTAATGCAAAGATTCCATCTGGACTTTAGCTGTGAGCTCAATTCTAATCATGGTGATTTAAGGAAAGACTGACTCCAGGTGCCTACAGCTCCACAAAGGTCGCAGCTCTGTGCCCGAATTGAACTCTGTAACTGTAAGAAAGTTAATGAAACTCCAAACGTTGTGTGTTGGCTCCTGCGGTGGCGGCTGTATGAAATAGTCCGTTATTGGGTTTGGTGATTAGGAACCGTGTCGAGCATTAATGGCAGACAGCGTGCAGCAGATGTACGGGTTACTGTGTGACACGAAATCACTGCTCCGTGCTCAACTACTGTGACGCTGATTTCCTTGGTTATTTTAGACTCGGCGTCAGCTGCGCGGTGTTGTTCGGGGGTATTCGATGACTGCATGTATTTACACACAGGAAGCATCATCAGCTCCCATCAGCACCGGGGGAAGTCCGTGTGTAACCAGGGCTGCTGTAGCTTGGAACTCAAAGCTGCCACACACAACGCTGAGAACCTGGGGAAATATAGCAGCAATTTTAAAAAAGTTCAAGGTATTAGTGTGAAACACCTTGATAAATACCACAAAAACGGGATGGGTGACAGAGACAGATGTTGTGGTAACTGTGACCTTTCACCTTTGACCCCTCAAAACTGAGAATTCCATCATTTTTTCCTGATGGATGTTTGTGATTAAGTCAGAATAAGTCTAAATGTAATTGTGGGGTATTATGTTGACAAGAATGGGACACAGTTCCCTTGACCTTTGACTTTTTGACCCCTAAAATCTAATCAGTTCATCCCTGAGTCCAAGTGAAGGCTAAAAAGTTTGAAGCTCACACAAATGAGACCGACAAGCCGAAAACAAACTTTAATGCCGACGGCTGATGTGAATGTATAAAAAAGTGGATTAAATGCAAAACTACAAAGTAAAAAACAAAAACACAAAGTGTTCTCGGAGGGAGAAGGCAGTGATTTATTTAAACACGTGATTAATGTGATGCCAGTCTCACGTTTGAAACCATGTGAGGACAGGGATTAATGTGCCACTGTGCAGCATCACCTCTTCTTTTACAGACTGTTTGGGAGCAGACGAGCGAAACTGCTGGAAAATTCACTTTGAAAGGCTTTTTCTCTATTCTTGCTTGATCTAGAGTTTTAGCTGCTCGTCAGCTCAGAGCCTCCTCTGTTGTATTCTGCGCTTCAGTGATCCGGGTATTTTCGTCTGGAGCGCAGGCAGGTCGGGTCGCTTTGACCTGTGAGCCATGGCGCTGAGTTGTGTGCAGAACGCGGTTCGCTGTTGTAGAAAGAAAGAGTGAATCTCTGGGAATCGAGGAACACAAAGACAGTGATTCCGAGTTGTGTTTTGCAGTCAGAACATTTTTTACTTTAAACAGTAACAGAGGAGGAGCCGAAGGAAACAATGAACCCGAATCTGTGCAGCAGCTCGAAATCCAACACATCCACGTTAAGCAAAGAGTAAAACCTTCATCTGGGCGAACCGGGTCAACATGGCCGCCATCCCCCTGACAGTGTGGGGGTCAGACTTGGGGATGTTCCTCTGACAGGCTCCCTTCTTTAATCCTTCATTAAGAACAACAGATGTAGGATTTATTGCTTCACCGCGGAGCTGCCTGAAAGGTTTGGGAGGTAAATCTCCGCTGAGCTTCTCACACACGGAAAACATTCCCCACTTTGTCCTGGTGGCGTCTGGAAATGCTGATATTTGTGGTTGTAAAAACCCAATTTAGGACGTGTGAGTAAAGTGAGTGTTATTATAAATTAACAGTCGAGTTCTTCATTTACATGTTACAAAAAACATCTGGAGCAGGTAAAAGACTTTTGTGTGGCTCGATGTTTCGCCTCAGATACAAGAACAAAACATGTGAAATGACAATATTACTATTAATATTAATATGTGACGTAACAGATGTGAGTGTTTTTAAATGAGTGTCTGATGAAAATCAGAGCTACAAACTGTCCGTCCAGTCCGAGAATACGTCCGACCTCACGTGTACCTCTGACGGACGGAGGATGCAGCAGAGGAGAGAAGAAAAAACAAGTGAGGATGCGACAGGAGGAACTGGAGTGAAGGTTTGGATTAAAAAAGAAGATGAAAAGGGAAGGAGGATAAAACTGGAAACGGGGACACGAGAGGTTTGAGAGGAGGAAAAACAATGGGAGCAGGAGACAGACGCCGGGTCTGTGGACTCATTTCTAATCTTATTTGCACAAGGGTCCAACTTTTAGCCACGTCCTCCGTCAATACGATTAGTGACTTCGAAGCAGCTCCTGCAGCTTCTCCCCAGGCCTTTTCCTGCTCGCTGACACTGGAGGAACGAGACCGTAATGTGCACGTTTCCGTGTCTTTGTCTCGGTGTGGACAGAGATTATAGGCATAAAAAAATGAGAGATGTGTTTTTGAAATGTCTGCTGGAGATAATCTCGGCACAGTCACACATGCAAAGAAGACAAATTCGATGAAAAGGTTCTGCCGCCGTCGTTAATCACGGCCTCGGATTCAATCCACTGCATTTTTAATCGTCTTAATTGAAGCTTCTCACTCTCGGTTTCCAACATTTGTAACGACGACTGGTCTGTGTGACGCTCCCTCATTTGTCACTGTGCTTCAGTGTTAGTGATCAACACACGTCACCTTCAAATCAAACTTGAAAAGATGAGAGGGAAATATTTCTGCTTTCACATAAAGAAGATTTTATCCTGTGATAACGTCATAGTTTTTATTTATTAGAATTTATTTTCAAGAACATATTTGGTGATTTGTAAAAAGAGCAAATCTGTTACCTGTCAATGCGTCAGACAAAGACAAGACGTCAAGACAGAGTGTTTTTAAAGCCGCCGACAGTCGCACATCGACGACTATCGACAGACTTTGTTTCCACAAAATCTATATCTGATCTAATTTAATATCTCAGAGAATGTAAACTGAAAAGTTTAAAGAGATAAAAACTCTGCCAGAACATCATGAAAAATGTGAAAAAGAAAATGAAACCGACTTGGTGAAAAAACCCTGCTGAAGATGAAGCTCTTCTTCTGTGGTGGTCAAAGAGCTGCACCAGCTGTTTAGCGGGTCACCGATGATTCTCAGCCCGGATGATCCTGGAGGATGAGGGCGGTCGTGCCCCTGTCAGCCTGATCTTAAAATGCTGTTGGTCATTTGTGTTTTCTCACAAGTAAAATATGAAGAATGTGGACACCTCAGCCCAAACATGAAATTACTGTGACGGTTTGACAAATAGCGACCCGAGAGCAGAAGTGACACACGCAGACAGAGGACGTGGAGAAGACAACTAAAGTTTACTGTCTCCTGAAAAACACAGGGAACAAAACCTGAACACGACAGAAGATAAAAAAACCAACTCCTCAGGAGGAGGAGTGAACCAACCAATCACAGCAGAACCACAGTTCTACCTGCACAGACCCGGACATGGAGACACGAAGGAATAACTACAAAGCAACAAACTAGGACAGAAGAATCTGAGGGACACAGTCCTAAACACCAGCTGCCCTGACGATGAGTCGATCGACAGCCTGGAAATACGAGCGTCTGTTCAGGCAGGTCTTAAAGTCGCTCTCATCAGTCTCAGGTGCAGGCAGCTGTGCAGCCCGGCACTGGTTCCAGGTGTGGACACCACAGGGAGACGGAGCTGAGCCCGAGTTAGAGACGCAGTGAAAAAAACAAGGACAGACAGAACACTCAGATCTCGACACCCGTGGTTCTTACTGCCACGATGCATCGTCACTCGACTCCGGCGTTATATCATTAGGAGAATTTTGGCGTTTCGGTGTCGCTGTCACGCCCTGTCGTCTCTTTGGTCTTATTGTGACGTTCCCCTGCTGAGATGAACGTGGCCATCGACTGCCGATGCAGAAAACATTCTAAAACGTGTCCTCACATCAAGCTGAGGTTAGCTTCAGTCGGCCTGACAACAGAACAACTGCTGAAACCCAGTCAGACCTGATTCTGAGAAAAGACCAGTTAATCCTGAAACAGCTCCAAGTGCTGCTGGTCTAAAGCAGGACTGACTGTCCTTTTGTTTCCCATTGAGTGAAAGAGGGTCAGTCATCTTACTGGACCGGTTCTCCAGTCCTTCCAGCTCCGTCTGGGCCTACAGGATTTCAGCCTCTCGTCTGTCTATGAGAACCGAGATTAAATGACATGCGTTTATTCTCAGTGGACACAGACGGGATCAGGGGCGAGTGTCGTTTAGTTTCTGAGGGTGAAAGGAGCTCGTAGTAAGTTACGTGAAGCACCGTCATGCTTCCTGTCTGACACACACACACACACACACAGGTTCTCTCCAAGGTTTCATCTCACACACCTGTTTCCAGTTTCGTCATTAGTCCAGGCCAGTATTTCAACCTGCTGCTCCCAAACTGCTTCCCCTGGTTCTGGACAGCGGTTGCTACACTGTCACTCAGCTGTTTTCCTGGATCTGAGTCCTGGTCCCTGTGGTCCAACCGCTGTGTTTATTCAGCAGCACCAATCACAGTGTAGCTGCGTGTGGAGACACTGAGGTTCTTTGCCGAATCTGCACGACCACATGTCATCTGGCCAGACGTCAGTCAGGGGTTCGGAAACGTCACGTTTAGTGTGTTCGACTCTTCACATTCAGGTGTTGAACTGAGCTGTTCTATGAGCCCCTGCAGTGGAGGGGGGATTATCTTTTTCTATATACGGGGCACACACACGATCTGCATTTAATCGAGGAGGAGGAGGAAGAGGAAGAGGCTGACACACTCTCAGCAAAAATGTCCAGGATTAAGCTGCAGCTCTGTGTGAATCAGGGTTCAGAATAAATCCACGTGAACATTTTCATCTCGGCATGAGCTGACATGGGACAAACCGACTCTGAGGAGGCAAACAACACACGGGAAAGTCATCCCATTTCTGATGAAAGTCCCAGAGCGGCGTAATAACAAGCAGCTATTAGCAGCCCAGTGATGAGGGTGACATTTGGTCGTGGGTCCGTTGGTTCTCGGAGCTAATGAAGTGGAAAACTTCACATTTAACAAGGGTTTATTAGTGCAGCCGGGGGGGAGGTGGACTGTGTTCAGAGGAGAAACTCTGAATTAGGTGGAGGAGTTTGATCTTCATCATTCTCTTCACAGTTCTGCTCACACGGACTGAGCCAGGACTGCAGGTGGCTTTTGTCCACCAAAAGGAAATGCTGCATGGACGACGCTTGGTTTAAGATCTCCGACAACACATGAGGAAACTGGACTGATGCTGGTTCAGAAATGAGCAACGTGGAGCCACGTCACACTATCACTGCACATCACCACCAAGCGCAAAAACGCTCTACACGTGCTGCTCCGGCCTCCTGTGAAGCCCCACAGATCTGCAGCCGACTCTCCGAACGTCCAGGCGAGTGTCACTGTCCTGACACCGCTGTGGTGCCACTGGCGAAGGTGCTTAGGGCGTTTTTATCGGCGGGTAACACCGCTAAAGCTAAAGCAATGATACAGTTTAAAGTCAAAGCATCATAAGGACGTGACACGTACAACAAGACGCAGACTTTTCTACAGGGTCCCTGGAGTCGATTTCTCCCACCCGAACGCTGTTTTTGTGTGAACAAAACGTTGCCATGGCATCAAATGCTGGCGCTCCTGGAGCGTCCACTATTGGTGCAAGGTGTGAGGTCCGATCCCCCAGCGTTAGATCCGACCTTTGTTCAGGGTCGTTTAAAATACAGCAGCCGTGTGTGAACAGATGCGTCCTAAAGAAAGAGGACGACCGTCCCGTTTCATTCTTGTCACTTAGTGAGATCTGCTCCACGTTCCTGCAGCTCACGGTGAGCTGGATGAACAGTGATTAAACAGTGATTCTCCCACCTGACAAATCAAGATGTTTTCATTGAAATCCGTTTCATCGGCAGCTCGGTGCCGGGCCGGACTCGGTGGCCCGTTGATGAATTTTCTCCCCTGACACAATGAGAAATCCAACTCCGGGGCCCATTTACATTCCTCGGGGGCTCAGACTATCGCAGCAGCGGCTCAGAGGACATCTTGAATGTCTCTGTTGGCAGCATCAGCAGCCAGCCTAATGGACCTAATAGGGGAGGGACATTTTAATCAGTGTCCCCGCTGTAAGGACAATTTTAGTGTTATTGGCTGTTTAGAAGACGTTTAGTAGACGTGTGAATTCCTCCTGCTCATTGGGAATTCTGTGTGTGAGATGCTTCAAGTGTTTTGTTTGCACTCGGATGTGACACAGAGATACGGCAGACACTTTGAAATCACCTCCAGTGCTCAGACGGGAAACAAGATCCCACGCTGAATTGTTTTCGCCGCTGATTTGATCCCGTTTATCTCAGATTACATCAACCTTGGGAAGAGATGAGTGGAGACGTCCCTGATACAAGACTAGATATCGTGTTCAGACTCGGTGAAGCTGTTTCCCTGGGAACTGTAATCAGTGTTTCAGGGTCAGTGAAGCTTGTTGTCTTTTACTTTGGGGGTTTTAGTTTTGGTGCAGCTCCATCGGTCCTTCAGAATAAACTGCTGATTGAGCCTTCGATCGTACGTTCACGTCTCCCTCTGGTGATAAAACCGGCTGATTTCTCACAGCAGACCTCACATCCCTTTTGTCTTTGGCAACATGCATATTCAAAATAAAAGCTCTGCTCAGGATGGATTAACATCACTGCGCTGCGACATTTTAAGCACCATGACATGAGCATATGGTCTGAAAGAGACGAGGCCTCATATGAGGGCGTTGATGTCAAACCCGAAGACGTGGACAAGCTGTGGCGTCGCGTGTCACGCAGCTTCGGCCACTTTTTGGCTGGATGCACGTTGACTGTTGTTAAATGTAAACTCACCAGCCACTTCACCTGTTCAACTGCTCGTTACCACACAAATGTAATCAGCCAATCACACGGAAGCACAAACTGAACATCAGAACAGGATCAAAGTTGACTTGGAATGTGAACGGCTGCTCAGAGGATTTCAGAAACGGTAGATTCAGGGGATTTTCATGCACAACCACGGTTCACTGAGGGTGGATCCAGTGATCAGCAGTTCTCTGGGTGACCATGTCTCTAAAAAATCTTTAAATCTTTAAAATAACGGCCCACAGTGGGCGGGCAGATAAGAATCCTGTCAGATAAGAACAGGAAGCTGAGGCTACACTTCACCAGGGCTCACCAACATTTTAAAATAGAAGACTGGAGAACAAGCTGATTTCAGCGGCTTCACATTCAGACGGTGAGTTCAGAGTTTGGTTTAACATGGAGGGTGGTCAGTCTCTGTATGACCACAGTGGATCCATCTTCTGATGCTACTTCCAGCAGGATAATGAACCATGACACGAAGGTCAAATCATCTCAAACTGGATAATGATGGCACCGGATCGATGGGTGGAACAGATTTACATCATGGATGTGCAGCTTTTCGAGAGAGGGCGTCCGGTGTCAGTTAGTCGGGTGGATGGAGGAAACTGATTAAAAGCAACAAGTCAGGTTTTAAAAGTTCATAAAAAAATTATGTGTTAAAGGCTAAAATTATTCCAACGTGGAGCAGATGAAAACTCTAGGGTTTGTGCTGAAATGGAGGGTTCCTGAGGATTTCCCATGTGCGTCTATTGTTGCACATCTGATGCCCGTTTATGGTCATTTTGCAAAGCATTTAGATGATCTGAGTCCTTTTCAATTCAATTCAACTTTATTTATATAGCGCCAATTTACAACAAGGTCATCTCAGGGCACTTTACATAATAAAGTCAAGACTATACAAACAGGTAGAGAAAACCCAACAAATCCCCCTTGAGCAAGCCATAGGCAACAGTGGAGAGGAAAAACTCCCTTTAACGGAAGAAACCTCCAGCAGAACCAGGCTCAGGGAGGACGGCCATCTGCCTTGACCGGTTGGGCAGAGTGGAAAGTGGAGAGAGAAAAGAACAGAGCAACAAAAGCAACAACAAAACATTGAGCAGGTTAATAGGACCAGTAGCTGCACACTGGAGGACACACAGCGCCAAATCCGGGGACACCTGTGGACAGGGAGAGAGAGAGGGGGAAAGAGAGGGAGAGAGACGACTACGGGACAAAGAAGACACAGAGTTAATGTCATACAGTGGTGACAATATAGATGTGGGGTGAGAGGAGAGAATGAAGAGAAGAGGAAGTGGCACAGTGCAGAGTCCCCAGCAGTCTAAGCCTATAGCAGCATGACTATAACCAACTATAAGCTTTATCAAAGAGGAAGGTTTTGAGCCTAGTCTTAAAAATAGGGAGGGTGTCTGCTTCCCGAATCTGGACTGGGAGCTGGTTCCACAGGAGAGGAGCTTGATAGCTAAAGGCTCTGCCTCCCATTCTATTTTTGGAAATTCTGGGAACCACAAGTAGGCCTGCATTTTGGGACCGAAGTGGTCTAGTAGGATGATATGGTACTAAGAGATCTTTTAAATATGATGGGGCTTGGCCGTTTAAAGCTTTATAGGTAAGAAGAAGGGTTTTAAATTCTATTCTGCATTTAATTGGAAGCCAATGGAGAGAAGCTAATGAAGGTGAAATATGATCTCTCTTACCAATCCCAGTCAGTAATCTTGCTGCAGCATTTTGGATTAATTGGAGGCTTTTTAGAGAGTTACTGGGGCAGCCTGAAAGTAGAGAATTACAATAGTCTAGAAGTAACAAATGCATGAACCAATTTTTCAGCATCGCTTTGGGACAGGATGCTCCTAATTTTGGCAATGTTCCGTAGGTGGAAGAAGGCTGTTCTAGAGATTTGCTTTATCTGTGAGGTAAATGACAAATCCTTGTCAAAAATGACTCAAGATTCCTTGCAGTACTACTGGGGGCAAGAGTTATGTCCTCTAAAGTAGCGATATGGTTAGAAAACATGTCTCTTAGACTATTAGGCCCAAATACAATAACTTCAGTTTTATCTGAGTTTAGAAGAAGAAAATTATACGTCATCCAGTCCCTATATCTTTAAGACATGCTTGTAGTTTGAGTAATTTATTTGTTTCATCAGGTTTCATAGATAGATATAACTGCGTGTCATCAGCGTAGCAGTGAAACTTTACAGAGTGTTTTCTAATAATGTTGCCAAGGGAGACATATATAGAGTAAAGAGTATTGGTCCTAATACAGAGCCTTGTGGAATTCCATAACTAACTTTTGTGTATGTCGAAGATTCATCATTAACGTGAGTAAATTGGAATCTATCTGATAGATACGATTTAAACCAATTTAGTGCTGTTCCTTTAATTCCAATAACATGTTCTAGTCTCTGTAATAATATTCTGTGATCAATGGTGTCAAATGCAGCACTAAGATCTAGCAGAACTAGTATAGAGACAAGTCCGTTATCTGAAGCCAGAAGAAGATCATTGGTGACTTTAATCAGTGCGGTTTCTGTGCTATGATGAACTCTAAATCCTGACTGAAATTCTTCAAACAAGTCGTTTCTGCAGGTGGTCACATAATTGCTTTACAACTACTTTTTCAAGTATTTTAGAAATAAAAGGGAGATTGGATATTGGTCTGTAATTGGCCAAGACATCTGGATCAGACTTGGTTTTTAAGTAGAGGTTTGATTACAGCTATCTTATAAGCCTTTGGTACATATCCTGTTTGTAAGGATAGATTAATGATATCTAATATGAACGTGTCTAATAGGGGTAGAGCATCTTTGAGCAGTCTAACTGGAATAGGGTCTAGCAGACATGTTGTTGGTTTAGATGCCATAATAGTTGAAGTTAACTCAGCAAGGTCTATGGGCACAAAGCAGTCTAAAAGGGACTGAGGACTTACTGATGATTCTAATTCTGTTGTATTTGTGGGGAGGGTCTGGTGAATTTTATTTCTAATAGCTATGATTTTGTTTGTGAAGAAGGTCATGAAGTCATTGCTACATAGCGTTGAGGGAATACTAGTCTCAACTGAACTATGGCTCTTAGTCAGCCTGGCTACAGTGCTGAAAAGAAACCGGGGTTGTTCTTGTTTTCCTCTATTAGTGATGAATAATAAGCTGTTCTGGCTTTACTGAGTGCTAATTTGTATAAGTATAAAGTCTTTTTCCAGGCTAGGCGGGATTCTTGTGAATGAGTGGAACGCCACTTCCTTTCTAGTCTTCGTGGCGCCTGCTTTAAATTGCGGGTGTGTGCGAGCTATACCATGGAGATCGCCTATTCAGAATTACTGCCTTCTTTTTTTAGAGGGGCAACACTATCAAGTATGGAACATAAAGATGCTGCATAATTATCAGTAAGGTAATCAACTTGTACAGGAGTACAGTTAATGAGGCTACTCTCAGTTATATCAGTACATGTTGAAGTAAATGATGAAGGGATCATTTCCTTAAATTTGTTCACAGTGTTTTCAGATAAACACCTACTGAAGCAAAACTTCTTTCTAGCTGCCGTGAAGTCTAATAAATTAAATTCAAGTGTTATTAGAAAATGGTCAGAGAGAACAGAATTATGAGGAAATACTGTTAGTTTATCAATTTCAATACCGTATGCAAGGACAAGGTCTAGGGTGTGACTAAAACAGTGAGTGGGTTCATTTACAATTTGAGAGAAACCAATTGAATGTAATAATGAAGTAAATGCCGTGTTGAGGGAGTTACTGTCAGCATCTACATGAATGTTAAAATCGCCCACTATGACGACTTTATCTGCACTAAGCACTAAGTCGGCTAGAAAATCAGAGAATTCAGTCAAAAATTCAGAATAAGGGACTGGAGGACGATACACGATAACAAATAGAAGTGGATTTTGAGTTTTCCAACTTGGGTGTGAAAGTCTCAGAGTAAGACTCTCAAATGAGTTATAACTATGTTTAGGTCTAGGGTTTATCGGTAAGCTTGAGTGATAAATTGCTGCTACTCCTCCACCTCGGCCTGAGCTTCTAGGAACATGATAGTTAATATGACTTGGGGGGGTCGACTCATTAAAACTAACATATTCTTCCTCCTGCAACCAGGTTTCAGTGAGACAAAATAAATCGAATTGATGATCACTTATCAAGTCATTTACTAACAGAGATTTAGATGAGAGAGATCTGATATTTAATAATCCACATTTAAGTGTTTTAGTTTTTTGTTCAGTAAGAGGAGCAGTCCTGATTTTTATTAAGAATGAATGCTGGATGTGCTCCTTTGCATTTGTTGTCTCACTGTCTCTGGCCTCTGGACATTTTACGTCTTCTCAACAACAGTTATGAGCAGTAACTTCAGAGGCTCTGGTCAGAGCAGGAGCCCAGACGTCCTGACTGTCTCACTGAGCTGGAGCAGTTCAGTGAGGACCGGTCCAGAATTTCTCCTGAACGTTGGGCAGGTCTGGTCCACACCAGGAGGCAGCGAAGGAGTTTCAAATCTATCCAAAGAGACAAAAGCCGAGCGACAACCTGCGGCACCGTCAGGTTTCTGTTGGGTTCCTTATCATAAATGGACGTTTGACTCGTACACACAGTAACTCGAGTCCGGTTCATCATTCTCACGAATTTCTGCAGAACTGAACCATGACAAAAAGCACAACTAGAGTTGTGCTGAAAACTTCCCAAACTCACATCACAACTTCTTCTCCCATCAGCAGGACTCGAGGCAGACGAGCAGTACATCTGTTTGTCCCCTCTGGCGTGTCCGCGGACAGTGAGCATGTGTCTTATTGTCGGAGCAGACATTGTTTTATTCATGGTCTCTGACCAGCGTTGTCTTTTCTTTACTTCAGTCAGACTTCACATCGGTTTCGTCATGCAGACACGAACAAAGCGTCTCGGCACAAAATAACTTTCACTCCAGCCTGTTGTGGGAGTCGGGGTATAAACATGGATTTGAGCTGGTGACATGTCATTACACACTCCAACGACGCCTGGGAGCGTGACGCAGGTTCTGTTCTTAGTCCGATCAGCACAAAGAATGAATGCTGGATGTGCTTATTTCACTGCACACAATAATAATCACTAAACTAATGAGGGAATATTGTCGTGTTACTAAAACAGAAAATTTGGTTTTCATGCACCTGCCTCTGCTTCCTTGAGTTCTGATCACCTGCTGAGACTTTGTCGTGAGCCCTCCTGCCTATTTCTTTGGACTCTGTCAGTCCGGCTCCTCGTTGCATCAGCAGCCTCAGAGATATTTCAGAGCTTTGACTCCACAGCGGGAACGGTGCAGCAGAGGACGTCTGTGAGAAGAACTACAAGTAGAGAAGAAGAGCCGACTCATGAATCTGAAGACAGACTGAGGGCACGCTTACAGTCTTTGAGTCCTTTCTGGTAAAGATGTGTTGTCCTCCCAACAGTGTGTGTGTGTGTGTGTGTGCGCAGCTGTGGTTCTGTGGAGTCCACTTAGAGCAGCGCTGTGGCTCTGAGGGCGGTTCGGTTCGGACACCATCCGATTACTGGGCGAGGTTTAGACTCAGGTTAAGCCAAGACAGTCGTCATAACCATCAGAGGAAAACTGTCCGATAAAGACCCTGCGTTTCTGTAGCTGTCCACACGGCTCATCGTCGTGCACAAATCCCACCAACATGTCAAGTTTGTTTCCAGAAGAAAAACACACTAGAGTTTGTTCCGATCCAAGTTACTGCATATAGTCTCTTTGATTTCAGATCACAAACCAGCTGCAGCAGAGTGTGTGTGTGTGTGTGTGTGTGTGTGTGTGTGTGTGTGTGTGTCCTTTTCAAAGCTCAGAAAGACTCTTTATCTTCCCGTCTCTTTCCTCTCTCCACCTCCCTCATCACTTTTCTTTCTCTGTCCGATCGGTCTCCATCACTGGTCTCAATGATCAAACCGTCTCTTAACTGTCAAGTCCGAAAACTGAGATGGTCTTGATCCACACCGCCCCAAGAAACCTCGTCTAAACCAAGCTAAAGGTTAATCATCATTTTATCTGACCCACAGAGACAAACGAGTCCGTCACGTCACGACAGAAAACAAACTGGAGCGGTTAATCCGACTTGTTTTCACACCTGTCAACAGGTGTTGAGGGAAAACTTTTCAGCACAAACTGCAGAGCCTAAAGTTTTTACTTTACTCCGTATCTGAGCTGAGAAAACACCACAGCAACAGGTGTTGTCATCCCACCCCCTTTCATTACAGGAGCCCTGAACATTATGTTTTGACACAGAATGCAGGTCCTCAGCCTCCAGACGAGCCGCTGTGAGCGCCACTGTCCCCAGGATTTACTGTTGTTGGCGTTTGCTCTGTGGCTTTGATCAGAGAGGGGCCTGCAGGAGCTGTCGACCATCCCCAGCAAGGAAGTGACTTTAGGAGCAGCGCCGCTCTGTAAAATACTGCACCCGGAATCCACAGCAGTACGTATCATCAGCTGTCAATGCATCAGAGTCTGACACGGCCTCAATGTTCACATGTTCAGTTCATTAAAAGCCGGTTCCTTCAAAGTTGGGACACAGCGTAACACGTAAAAAAACTAAATGCATTGATTTGCAAATTATTTAAAAGCTGTTTTTGACAAAAGACGACAAGTAGTTGATCTCGCTGCAGGATCCTGAGCTTTTTCTGATCACTGCAATTCAAGGTGACTGGCTTTAAAGTGCTGCAGAAGGCAAAAATGATGAAATGAGAGGCTGCAAGTTTCCTGTTTTCCTCTTTACTGACAGACATTTTTTAAAGTGTATGCAGCTTCCTACCTTTGAGGCAAGCATTCATTTCACAGCGGAGACTAAAAACTTGCCTGCGACAGGTGATCCATCACCGAGCACGCTGGGTGCACTCCAAAACCCCACTGGCTCTGTGCGGGAGTACTGAGGCGTGGTTTCCTCTTTGTGGATTCAGAATAAAAACAGAAGCAATTGATCAACAGCTGCTGTGCAGGGAGAAAAACGACAAAGCAGCTCGTGACGTCTCAGCAGAGTCTGGTGGGAATCGTTTGGAAATTTTCGTAAAGTCGCAGCGTCCAAACTGAGATGCAGCGTGTAAGAGTCTGAGTATTTATCATCATCATTCGCCTGAAAATAAGAGGCAGGTTTTCTTCAGCTTAGAATGAGAGTCCGTGTTGTGCTGCGAGGTTTCTACCATGGCCCAGAATAACAAAGCAAGCACAGGCTCTACGAAGTATTTGTCATGTCAGCGTCAACTGCCTGGAAAGAAATTCAGTTTCTGGGGATGTGACATTTACTCGTCTTCCTCTGAGCACAAACTTCCACGTTACTAGATTCAGGGCAGGTCAACTTCCTCGCAGACTCAAGGATCCGCTGCAGAAACACGAGCTCAGGCTTGTATCTGTGCTGATGAACTGCAGTGAGCAGTAAGTGCATATTAAGCTGTGGGAATGTCTGCGGTGCTTCAGAACAAGCCAAACTGACAAATGGGCCTCGAATCCCCGGACAGCCGCCGCTGCGTGAGCCATGAATCAGCTGCCAAACTCTCTGCTTCGGCCTGTCCATCAGTTCAGCTGCAGAGCTCAGACGCTGAGAGCAGTGTCCCGTGATCCTACGTGACACTGGGAGCAGACACACTATCTGGGGCTGTGGCGGCTCAGTGTCCTGACGTCTCTCTGATCCAGCTCTCAGGGTCTTAGAGCCACAGTGGCCCCCAAAGGCAGGTCGAGGCACTACAGCAACACAGAGCTGGGATTCCTGAGGTGTCTCGCAGTTTTCCAGCGTGTCACGGTAAAACCACAACAGACCAAAGTGCAAACAGTTAGTTAAGAATCTAAATTAAACCGACTTACAGAACACGGGACAAATACGGTGCTAAAGCTGAGGTCTTTGACGTGAAGGTCCGTTTTCCACTCTGACTGTTACACGGACCTTTACTCTTTGATTCTCACTGATGGACACGGCAGGTCCCAGCCCTGAGGGGGGTTCTCGACAGACCACTACATCGCCTGGGGTCCAATTATACAGTTTGGAGTTTGCTGTATCAAAACTAGGAGGCCGGGACAAATATTCAAACATTTCATCAAGGATCAGATGCAGCATGATGATTTAAACGTAATATTCGTGACTTTGTCCGCGTGTTCATCATCCCAGGCTCTCAGTCTAAACATGACGTGGTTGCAGACTTCCACGATCCCGCTCAGGATTCCCTGTTCCAGCGGTGTCCGCTCTCTAACGCCTTCTGACTGCTCGACACTCCACTACATTCACCAGCTCGTCCTGCTGTTTGCTGTGTGAAAACCGCTGCCTCAGGCTCGACTCAGCTCCTCCAGAAACACCAGACTTACAGACATGGTAGAATGCAGATCAAGAGGGGAAAAGGTACAAAGGCAGTGGAACTACAACAGTTTAAGAGGCATTTTAATTTGTACTGGCGTTAGTTAAATATGATTTTCCTATAAAACAAAACAGTTTCTACTGAATTTGTCATTAATTAGTCAAACATCAGTTTATTTCATCTCAAACAAATCACATTTATCCTCTGACTGATTCCCCTGAGTGCATATAGAAAAACAGATTCTAAATATTCTGAAATGTCCCATCACATCTCTTCATTATACGTCTTCATTTCAACACAGAATGGAGACAAAGACGTTCCGTCTGTCCCTCCACACGTAGTCTGAATGTAGAAGCCAAACCAGGAGACTGAGGACAACTTGGAAGGAGAACAGGAGTCGCTTCCTGTTTCCTTCTGACCTTCTTTCAGCAGGGCCAGATGCTGCTGCTGTCCAACATGAGTCCGTCCGGTTGGGAATGATGAGAAAGTGAATGTGTCTTGATCACTGCTCAGTAGTGAAGCTTCCTCAAACATAAAAAAAAAAAAATCCTCAAGCCCAAGAAAACTCCCCTGAGCTTCCACCAGACACAGACACAGACACAGACACACACACACACACACACAAACACACACAACACACACAGACACACAGACACAGACACACACAGACACACACAGACACACACACACACACACACACACACACACACACACACTCCAGACACACACACACACTCTTCTCTCTCTCCCTCCGTCCAGACACTTCGCTCCTCCTCCGTCACGCACTGCTCCACGATCTCCCTCAGGTTTGGGTTTTCCATGGCGGCGGCCACTCGCTCCTTGTCATTGATCTGTTTGTTAACTGGAGACACAAACAGCAGATTCCTTCACGGACTCGATGAATTAAAACAAGACGCCAGAGCTTCTCTGCTGCAGCTCTTCTATCTAAGTTATTTATTATTAAATTGCAGCTTTTGTGCTGCCGTCTCATTTTTTCACCGTTTTGTCTGTTTTCATGATTTGTTTCTTTGGTCATTTTGGTCGGTTGTTGCTGTTCTGTGTGTTTTTTCTCATTCCTTGTGTGTTTTGGTGCTTTGGAGAGTTTATGTGGATCAGTATTTGCTGGTTTCTGATCTTTTTGGGGTCTTTTAGTGGTCAAGGGAATAATAACAGCACTTCATTTGCTGATTTAAGTTCTGTCAAGTTCACAATTAAGGAAAAGAGGGATTAAGATGAATATTGTATGGAAGTAAAAATACTAACAATATGCATAATACAAGGAACAAATAAATTACATATGACGTAACAGATATGTTGTACAGCTGACAACCAAACAACAGATATAAGCAAATGTGTGTTTTCATTTCCACAATTACAAACCAATTAATGGAATCCTCTATTTTTATTTTCTTGGCCCCTGTGGTTCTTCATTTATTGTTTGCAATCATGTGAAAAATTATGCTGTTTTTTTCCATCAACACGTAAAAGAATCTCTAGACTTCAACAACTAGCTGGACTAATTATGAGTTTGTTCTACACAAAACATCCCCACGTGACATGAAGACAGCCTCAGTGTGACATGGTTTAATTGGGGGGAAGCACTTACTGTCCTCCTCGGTGGAATGGGTCCCTTCTGAAAGGTAGATTTCCAACTGAGACAGAGAAGGGAAAAAAGAGAAGCTTCAAACACTGTTTAAATACTGGATTGATGTGAAAGGACAATAAAACATTCCGTGCAGGAGAGTTTGGGATCAATGACAACGCAGACGTGGAAAACGTGACGACAAAAAGCCAAGTAACATACAAATACTGCTCAGACAAACCCGATCAAAGTGACAAACCCTAAGGATGCGGTAGGTTCCAGCTGTTTGACAGGACCTGCATGTCATCGATGCTGGACAGAGCTCGAGTGTCTGCAGAGCCAGACTGAAGTGGAAATGTGCCAAAAAACATTCACGTTCGACAGCCAGGACATGGTGAAACTACGCGTCATGGTCCTGGCCGTGCCTCTGCTCTGAACGCACGTTCAGCAGCCTGTCTGACGGCGGTCCGAGAGCCCCGACGTCTGAACCCGGGCTGTAAGTAAACAGCTAGTTGGCTGCTTTTCTCGACACACTGTACTTTCTGTCTTGTGTTTGGCCTCACTCTGTTTCTTTGAGTTAAACTTTCTGAATTGTTAATGAAACGGCAGCCGAGTCCTCAACTGAACCGAGCTCCAAAAGTCCACTTGTTCAACTTTTCCACCTCCTGCTGTTGCCTGTGGGAGTGTTTCATCTGTTCTGTCACGTCTAGTTTTGAGAGTTTAATTTCAGAATGCAGCACAGAGGATCCCGAACTGTGACTGCCCAGGCACAGGACACGTGCAAAAAAACACTGCGAGGTGAAATCGAGACCAGATGAACAACCAGTTGTTCCACTGATCTTAAGTCATAGCAATTCACCCGTCTCCATCGATGGAGCAGTTAACCAGTGATGTGATGTCCTGGAAGGGCTTTTTTGGACCCCCTCAGTCCAACCTGCCATGTCTGTACCCATTTAAAAACCCCACAGACTTGGGGAGGAGGAAACAGGAAGACTCACAACATGACACTCGACAGTTTCGTTACTATTTATGAACCACAGGCAAGACAAGAATGATGATAATGACGATGTAAATTCGAGCGCCGGGGCTGCACTGGCACACGCCACGGGAGCAGAGCCACTACTCTGGTACCCACCTTATGTTTAAATGGCAAACATCGCTGCAGCTTCACTTGGAGGCAGAGACCTGCAGACACACAAAGCATCCACATCACACACAGGCAGTGAGCATACATGATGAACGGCGACACTTCAGAGCTCCGAGGAAAAATAAGCAGCAGGTTACTGAGGACTGTGTCAGAATTGACAGATGCCTGCTGGGAAACGATGTCACTGCGGCAGCAAAGAGAAGAAGCAGAACCAAACAAGCGGATAACAAACTGCCGGGAGAGTCCATATCAGACATACGAATCGGACTCATTTACACTCATTTGCAATTCTAGTATCACTTAGTGAGGACGGAAGAACATTTTACCCGTTTCCCCATAATACCGACATGAATTAAATCTCTTCAGTCTCTTCAGGATCAGAGTTTTCTTCTCGCTCGCCTACTTCAGTCTGTGACTGAGGTCGGGGTTATGTTGGAAGATTATGCACGATTCCAAACCAAAACACAGGCTCCAAAAACCCACGCTTACACATTGTTAATCATCTCATTTTGAAGGAGTGGAGCAGCTGCGGACGTGCAACAGCATTTCATCATTTCTCACTCTGCTAGTTTGCTTCTCTATTGAGCGTTTGGTCAAATAAATGTCTGAAAACTGTGAAAGATCAAGAGATTCATTTAGAAAAGCGGAAAATTAGTCATGTTACTTAAAACTAATCAGTTATGAGCCTGGGTGCAGATTACTGCACTGTTGATTCTGAAGTTGTTTCAGCTCAGTGAGAATCAATATGTTTCCTGAGGCTGAGATAATATATTTTAGTAATAAACGACTTCTTGCCATCACCCAAAGACTCATTCAAACCACACTGAGCCACTTTATGAAACCTCAGGCTCAGTGGATGCTGAAAACCTGTGTGCGCCTACTTTTATTTCCTGAAGAAATTAATGATGCATCAGTAAGACAACTGATAGAGAATGTGGCCACAAACAAAAAGGACAATGACACTGGAATCAATAATCTTATACATTTAAATTAAATGTATGTCCAAACTTGCACTGGAAACAGAACAAAGGTGTTAATATTCTTTTTCTAGGTGTTCACAATGAAAACTAAGGTGAAATAACTGGTTGGTTGCTGCCCTTGACTCCCTCTGGCACACGGATAGAGGCGGGTCAAACTCACTCCCGCCTCAGGAAACCCGTCAATTAGTCTGCAACTGTTCATCCCATTAGGAACAAGCTCCTCTGGAACATCTGTCACTTCTTTTAAACTCACGCTGAAACCTGCCGGCTGCCTGAACACTGCTCGACCCAAAGCTCATCAACGTTCAACACTGACTTTTTTTCTTCAAAAAATATAAACGCTCTCAGTCACAGCTGCTAAGGCTTTTACTTTGGGACATATAATGACTCTTAACATCACTGGCCAAAGGATTTTCTTTTAATTTTTGTACTTTTTCTCATGATTTTGCTATGCTGAATATTTGTGTTATTGTTTTTGGAAAGTTGGTCCAACAAAAACTGTTTCTCTTTATCCAATTTTAATTCTGGATTAAACATTATTAACCACAAAAAGAAAAAAAACAACAAGGCCCAGAACAGTGAAGCTCTTTTGACAACAGTAATCATCAAACAGTGATTTTGGTTGGAGCTAATGAGGGGTGTTTTAAATGTAAATTATGGAGCCGGAATTTTGTGATTTATGTACAGTACAGTGCATTGCCACTGTTAAAAAATATTTAAAAATTTCATACGGAAGAAAAAAAAATTACCTTTAGTTAGTTTTAGTTTGAATTTGAATTCCTGTTTTTTGTGTGTGTGCGTTCCAAGTCCAACCCGATTATTACGGCATGTGAATAACTGCAAACGTGTCCGTGAAGCCTGCACAGATTACATTTATAATAATAATAATTTCCAAACTCACGCAGGCTGTTTTCCTAAAGAAGATACAGCTAATGCTCAACTCCAAGCACATGTACTCCTTTTGTTCAGTGTCAGTCGAGCATTTGCTGAGGCTGCCACAGCTGCAAACATCAGATTAGACTGACCGCCACCAACTACCCACAGTGCTGAGGCGAAGAGTCAAAGCTTCTGTTAAAGTTACAGCTGTGATAATGAGCCTCAGCTGCTCAGAGCCACTTCCAACGTCTGACTGAAAAGTGTTTAGCGGTGCAGAAAATTAAAGTGTTTTTTAATCACAGCAGCAGCCAGTTGTACAAACGGGATCATTTACTCCTGCAGTGGTAAGTGAGGCGAGGCCATAACAATGCTGGACTTGCATGTATCACGTCTGAGACTGTGGCTCACCTACTGCTTCTGACATCTTCACCAAAGACCTGAGCCAACCTGAACAAGCCTGAAAGCATCAAAAACAGAAACAGGCCACGTATCTGCGACACGTGTGAGAAACCGCCGGTGTCAGCTTTTGACTGCTGACTTGTTTTTCCCTCTGGCTTGTGTGTCATCAGCTGAGTGACTCACCAATCAGAGTAGCCAGAGAGCAGTGAGGGACGGTTGGAGAGAACTTGATGATAATCAGGTACTCGTCCTCTCCAAGCTCCTGCACCTCCACACATTTCTCTGTCACCACGTCCAGCTCCTCCAGCGTGTTGGGCTTCTCCGGGTCCCGGATAGATCGAATCACATCTGTTGGGGAGAGGACACGTCTTTACAGAAAACTCAACGTCTAAAATTAGGAGCATGGAAGCGTAATGGCCACTATACATCGATTCAAAGCAAACTCGATTCATTCAGAATGATTTGCTTAAGCTCAGTTCCATTACGATGGTTCAGAAAGTTCTGTTCACTCTACGGTGAGTCTGTACATGTGCCACTGCTCCATTGTCACACCGAGATCTGCTCACAATTCATCGTTCTGCTTTCGGGTCAAAACAAATCATCTCCTTGATCCTGGTACCAACAGGAATTCCACACCAGTTCCTGTTCCTGCTTTTAAATCTTTTAAATTAATTCACTTCATCAAACCTCTAAGCATTAAAAAGAAGATGTAGTAAGGAAAGTTCATGGAGCAAATCATCTACTGGAGTTCGGCCCCGTTACAAACGACCCGTTCACACCGACCACACGGAACTCTGTTCAAAAAACCGCCAATTTTAGTTCTGTATTATAATCCAATAGGACTGTCACCGCACCAAACTGCATTCGGCAAGTCAGTTATACAAAGAGAAAAAAAGGTCAAATGTGGCACTTTATTTTATTTATTCATTTATTTTTTCAGGTGTTATTTTTGATTATTTAGGCTGTGAGCGTTAAGTTATTCCATTCAGGGACGGACGTTTTTACCGACGTTTCGAGTAGAGTCCGGGGTGCCGCGTTCAACAAACCGAACGTCTCCGGACCATCGTCTCCTCAAATGTCGTCAAAGTGAACGTTACTTTACCGTTACGTTACTCACACCGTTACCATAACGTTGTTCCGTAACGTTACCGTAACTTTGCTAACAGTAGTTGGCGCTAGGCCTGCTCGAGCGTCACTCACCGTACACTTCTAACGCTTTCTCCTCCATCGTTTTGGTTTTCAGGACATTCCTGTTGTCGACAAGTCCGGAAAACTGTAAAACCTTTGTGACAGTTAGAGACACGAGGCTGAGCACGACTTCCATATTTTAGAAAACGCCATAATACACGAGACAAGTTGTAATGACTTTGACAGGAAACAAAGCAACTGTCGTCAGCGGAGAGCGGTACGTCGTCCCAGCAGATCTCTACGTGAATGTGGACGATAGCAGCAGCCACACAGGGCGGAAGCAGTAACATGAAAGTGTATAGAGATCAGCGGGATTTACAGCCACCAATGAGCGTCTCCTTGTCCGTTTCGCTTCCTGTATTTGGATTTCAGGAAAACTAATCGATCAACTCTCTATCAGCCAAAGCGCTGGAGAACTACAGAAACTCTGGGTTAACAAGCCTCAAGCGGTAGAAAACTGAGTACATTTACTCAACTACACTTCATAACTGCAATTCTTGGATGTTGATACTTCAGATTTATATTACTTTAAATTTCATTCCACAATATTTATTTGACAGCATGTAGGCATGTTTGACCTAAAATCATAGCTAATAAATTATCATACTAAACTGTATACAATAATATTATGTACCTACATTTGTCACACACTACAGATATATCATTAAATTTGAGTGTAAAGTGTATATAGATATTTATATAAAAGTATATCTAATTTTCACTCACAAATTATACGTTTACAATTTTGTCTACTATTTACAATTACTCACAATTCCATAGTACAACCAACCAGAAAAAACATATGGAAAAATATAAAATTTAAAATGATAGTAGAAAAGGTTCAAAGTTTGTATTATGATTATTATTATAATGATTACGAAACAGTGGGAACGTATGCAAACCTATGCCAAAAATTATAAATATATAGTAGTATTTAATTTTAATGGAATAATTTAGATTTTATTTCATAATTTACTGTGTTATTTGTAAACCAACATCGTCATTTGATTAGTTTGACTTTGGGAGTTTTCAATTGGTCAGATTTGGTCAGCTGACAGGAGAACAGCACACGTGATTCCAGCTGCTGTTGACATGACAGGAGGAAAAACGAACGTTTCTTCCTAAACTGTCGCTGCGTCGACGCGTTTCTCCGAATGTCTCCGTAGGAAACATCCGAACCCCGGTTCTGCTCGGTAAGTGTCTGTTTGCTGCGTCAAGATGTTGGAGGCGGCTCAGCAGAGGCAGAACTCCATCGAGGTGGCTGTGATCCCCGAGAACCAGCACTGCGGAGCGGTATCAGACATCCAGAGAGCTGAACTCGCTCCTGGAGGCCCACTGCTCGGATGTCTGTGTGTCCAGGGGCAGCTGGTGGTGTGGAACCCGGCGGACAGAGAGGTTCCTCCGGCTAAAGTGGACGGCTGCTTCAGAGAGTCAGTCTTCGCCCTTCCTGTTTTCAGTATATGTCAACAAATGTTCCAAAGACAAAGTCTTTTCAACTGTTTGAACAGTTTTTGTGTTTCATAAGTCGTTGTGCAAGGCGTCACTTGGCAAATCACGTACGTCTGATTGTAATCAATAATAAGACTGTCCCAATAAACATGTTTGTAATTGCAGCTTTTCCTGGGAGGACGTGATCGTCCCCAGTCGAGGTGTCAGCAGCTTCCGGCTGCTGGCTGTGGGATCTCAGTGGGACCTGAAGCTGCTGGAGGTGGAAGCCGAACGATCAGCCTCCATCTCTCTGCTCTGCGTCTCTGACTGTCCCGCAGACCGGCTGCTGCAGACCGTCAGAGAGAAGGACCACAGTGAGACTAATTCCACATGACAGACCAGCCACAGTCCGAAGACACCCGAGAGGTTTAATTTGAGTTATTTGTTGTTTTTCTTGTAGGACTGACTGAACTTGAGTCACTGCACATGCTGTCGTTTGCCGCCGGCCGCTGCTGCTTGCTGCTGAACAGCCATTGGCTGCTGCAGCTGCAGTGGCGGCAGGTGGAGGAGGAGCTGCAGATGTTCTCCAGCTGCTGCAGCATCCAGCTGAATGAGACGGACAGACACGCTGCTGTCCATCACTGTGTCTGCAGAGACACGCTGTTCATCCTCAGCTCCACTGGAATCATCTGTATCCTCCACTCAACTTGGCTGAATATCTATTACGACAATTAATATTAACGTTATAATGAAGGATTATGTTAATTAACAACAACATGACTACACGGTGAGAAACAAATCTTTTCTTAAAGCCGTCATCCCAGCGCTGTTTAGCATCACGGATGGCAGTCTGCTTGCGAGCATTGACCTCCCTGCCTACCTGAGCTCCGACCCGGCAAAGGAGCATCTCGTCTCCTCTTTCTCCTCCTTCTGCCTCCTTCAGGTGTCAGCTGATCTGTGTACAGTCGTAGCCGTCACTCGGTCACACACAGCTGTCGCCACCGACCTCAACCACTACTTCAGGTACAGAAGCAGGAAAACGTGCGAACTGAGGATGTTATCTTTCACGTGTGACAAAATTGTGTTAAATTACAATTTCTGAATTAAAAACCTCTCAATTACAAATCAAGGTCTTTACCCTAAAAGACAAGACTTTCCATACAAAATCATAAAGGGGCATAAATCTTTATCCATTTCTCGCTTGTACTGTCAAATACTATAGTTAGAATCTCCGTGGCAACAATGCAACACTCACACGTCACTCCCGAAGTGAGTGTGAGGGGCAGAGTTAAAGCACAGTAACTGTGACTGACACAGTCTGTCTGCTCTGCGAAAATGTATCTCGCATGTGAATAAATGGAAGATTAAACTGATCTCACATCAGATCAGAACTATTAAACCGTTAAATATGAGTCTTTACCCTGCACCCTGAGATAAAGACCGATATTTCTGTCCTTCAGGACATTTCCAGAACACCTGCTGTGTGCTGGCCCTCCCACTCGCCCCCCTCTCCGTCCGCAGCAGCCCAGTGACCAGGACAGCCTGGCGAGCTCCAGCTGTAGCCAGGCCGCCCTCAGATCCGCCTTCAGTAGTGACCGGTAAGGTGTTGTGGACTGTACTACTACAGAGATTCTACACCAGCTATGTTCAGATTTTTTACTCAGAATCCTACAAACAATCACTCTCCAGCCTGGCTCTGTCCAACTGTGCTCGTTTTGGCTGAAAGTATTTAACTTACTGAACTAATTCCAGCTAAATGGTTCCTGAAACAATTTAAGAAAAACTAGATAAGTTGCTCATTTTTTGTACACTCTTCTTTTAGTCCCACTTTGACCTCGAGTGGAACAAAATGTAAATATTCAAGTAAAGTACGACTACCTCAAACTTGCAGCAAATATCATTAATCATAATATGCTAAACAATGTACCAGGAGGTGAAGGAGGACGTGGTTAAATATGCAACAGTTTGTAAGTTTACTCAGTTCACATTTAACATGACTTCTGACCTTTAATCCCAAACTCTGACCTCTGATTTTGCCTGTAGCTCCTGGGAAGCTCGTCTGGCCTCCATGTACATCAGAGCCCAGCAGGCTCCATCTCCCTCTGCCTCATTCCAGCCTGCTGGAACATCCTGGTCCTCCTCCCTTCCCCATCTGTCCCACAGGGCTCCGTCTTTGGCCCACAGTAAAGTGCCTCACGGTGGGGTGACTGCCGCATTCTCTGTCCCTGGGTCGTCCGCTCCATCTCTTCTCACCGTCTCTGAATTCTCTGCCCTGCTGACCTTCGTCTCCCCCAGCAACAGTCAGATAACAGTGGCCTTATGGGATTTGAAGTCTGGGAGTGTGAGCTACCACCAGGTGGAGGGAGAAGCAGCTCTGGTTCAGCGCTGTGGAGAGAGACAGCACAGACTGGTGCTAAAGAGTAAGTCAGACTATTCCTTTTATGTGGGTCACATATGTAGAGGTGAAACTGGAAGTGAATCCATCTGACACGGGTTGTGTGTTCCTCATCGTGTGTGTCCACCACCACTGCTGGCTGTAGCTCACCGGGGAATCCGCTGATCTAATGAATTTTACCTTCTGTTCCATGTGAGTTAAAAGAAACAGTTTATTTTTGTCTCGATGTATGATGGATCATCAGAATGCACGTTGGACTGTTGCAGCATTTTGCCATCCAGCTGTCAAGTTCAGTATGACCATAAATAAATAATTAATAAATAATTTAATAAATAAATAATAAATAATTGGAGGCATATAATAGACTGAAATAGTTGAACTTGTATGTGAGAAAAGATCATCGTCTCTCACATACACGACCATAAAGTTTGGCTCAGTCTTCACACTTCATGTAAAATGTGAATAAACTAACTCTTGTCAGACTTTAGTGTGTAAAATAGCAGGTATTTGATTTTTGAGAGTTCATCTGTAAAAATGTGCCCAATGTGTTTGAAAGAAAATCACAACTAAACAGATTTTAAGCCGACGCCCAAATCAAGCTAAAAACAATCGCGGTCACTAGATTTCTCATAATTTCTGTGAACGTCTCGCTGAACTGACCCTGTCTTCTTGTCTCCAGAAAGCGGCGTGTTCCAGGTCTTGTTCTCAGTCTCACAGCAGGACCTGCTCAGCAGACTGATGCTGTTTGGCAGTGCAGCAACAGTAGATGCAGTCTGTCACCTGAACAACTGGGGCCGCTGCTCCATCCCCATCCACGCCCTGCAGGTGAGAGGAAACGCTCACCTTCACTGATGTCAAGGCATGAAATGAACGATGAGCTGTTGTCCCACAGACCATAAAAGTCACATCTGGGTCACAGATGTGGGAAAATAGAGAAAATTGCCTTAGAAAGCGAACACATGGAACGTGAAACTGCCGAGCTGTTTTTCGATGAAGCAATATTTGGTTTTCGCAGGCTGGTCTAAAGAACCGTCAGCTGGACACCGTTGATTTCTACCTGAAGAGCAAAGAAAACATCCTGAACCCCTCGACAGCCTTCAGTGCCGCCGACCAGCCTGCACCGTCCACACTGAACCTGACAGAGAGTATGTGAAGCCGACAAAAGTCGCAGGAACAGCTCAGAGACAAAATCTCCAAATCGAAACTTTTAATCATTGTGGTTTCATACCTGTGTAAAGCTGTGTAACACACAGGCTGTGTGTGTGTGTGTGTGTGTGTGTGTGTGTGTAGGTGTCCAGGAGCTCTGCCCTGCGTTGGACCTGCTGTGTTCTGCTGTCAGAGACTCAAACAGTGACGCTCAGAGCCGACAGTTCTCAGAACAGCTGCTTAACATCACAGTCAACTTTGTAAACACACAGATCCGCTCCGTGCTGTCCAACACACACCGTAAGGAAACACACACACACCGTGTCATCATGAGCCCTCACATGCACAGTTCTCTTGTCTCTGACAGCTGAAGCTGCTTGGCTGTGTCTACAGATGAAGACCTTGGAGTCCAGAGCTGTGTGGACGTCCTGGACCGGTACGCCTCTGAGCTGAGGAGCTACATGAAGAAATTTCCCTGGCCTGCAGGGGGCGACACCCCCGGCACTAACTCTGCTCCTCCTGCTCAGGAGACACAGGGGGACGAGTGGGAGCAGCTGCAGACAGAGGTCTGTCTTCTTGTTCATGAGCCAATCAGGAAATTGTGCATTACTGTCAAAGTTCCCTTCATGTTTAATGTTTGTCTGTCTGCAGGAAGTGGTCCTTCGGTCCATCCTGACCAATCAGATCCCCAGAGCTCAGGCCGTCCTGAGGAGAAAGAGCCGTCCAGAGCAGCACCTGTCTGCTCTGAGGAAGGAGGGTCTGCGGCAGGTCTTGTGCTGCCTGCAGCGCAGAGACCTGCAGACCGCCAACACACTCCTCACTAACATGGTGAGAACTTCTCACTGCAGGGAACAAACCAACTGCTTTTCCCCTGGATGTTACACGAACACGTCACGTTGAACGTCAAGGTTACACGTCATTTAAAAGTATGAACATCCCAACACACTGTCAGGTTCTTCACACAAACTTCATGCAATGAAGAGCTCTTTTTGTTGGGAGCATTATGTTAGTGTGCAGGCATCACCTGTCTACGTTAGTTAGGGAACATGAGAAACTTACATGTGATAGTGATCGTGTGCTGCAGGTCTGTGCTGGACTTCACAAATGACCATCAACACAGAAATGAGTTTTGATGAATGAAGTTTTCATTCGTCTTTCAGAGATGATGGTCTGTGCAAATATGGTTCCACTGTAAATTCAATTCATCTTTTCTTATATGTCGCCGATTCCCAACAACGTCTTTACATAATAAAGTCATGTAGAGAAAAGCCAACAAATCCCCCTTGAGCAGCTATAGGCAACAGCGGAGAGGAAAAACTCCCTTTAACCTCCATCAGAACCAGGATCAGGGTGGGCGGACATCTGCCTTGACAGGTTGGGCTGAGTGGAAAATATTGGGCAGGTTGGTAGGACCAGTAGCTCCAAAGCAGGGGACACCTGAGGACAGGGACAGACAGAGGGAGACAGACGACTATGGAGCTGCTCATTTGTGATTGAGCAAACAATTAAGTGGCAGCAACAGGCACCATGATGACGTACTAACAGGAACACTCCTACATTTTTGGTTCGTGTGTTTTCAGGGTTTCACTGTGAAGCAGCAGCTCCACAGTATCTGCCTTTATACCAACGACAGGGACCTGAGGGAGTTTGTGGTGAGTCTGTGATTTTACACGTTAATCTTCTTCGTCCCTGACAGTGTCAATGCTTCTAAATTATTTAGCTCAGATTGAAGTATTTTGTTTCAGTTCATGTTTCCAAGAACACGTTTGCACAAACATGTCTACACACTGTCCATTAGTTAATGAAGGTCTGAGTATATGAATCTAGTGCTTCAATCAGCAGCTTGTTGATAAGAATTCACTCGCATTTTTAACGAGTCTTTGTTTGCGTCTGATTGGTGGCTCGGGCAGGTGGAGGAGCTCTCAAGGCGCAGTTGTTTTCCGGAGGACGAGATGCAGAGTGTTTCCTTCATACGGGACATGGAGAGGCTGGGATCTCTGCAGCCTGTGTCACGCTGCTCAGCCAGTACGACATCACAGAGGTGAAAACCACGTGCTGCTGCAGACAAGTAGTCGGACCCAGCAAAGCTTTATCTGAACATTCTCTGACGTCACATCACTTGCTTATTTCTTTAACTCTTCTTCATCTTCTCCTATACACGGATGAAGTGTCTGTCCTGACCTACAAAACACTTTTGTGTCCTCTCCTTCACCTTCTGTCCAGGCTTGTTCACGTGTTTCAAAGGGGGGCAGGAGGTGGTCAGGAGGTCCTAGAGGACCTGTTAGGAAAGCAGAGGACTGAAGAGCAGCAGGGGCTCTGGGGGAACCTCCGATTGGACTGGGTGAGGAACTGGAACCAGAGCTGTCAGACCAGCGTCTTCCTGTCCAGACGCCAGCACACAGGTAGGAAGCTGCATCCCCAGGCAGCTCACAAACAGCTCAACAAAACCCGCTCCCTAAAGGTCGGTGTCACACACTTTTATTCTTGCTCTTGCTTTTGGCTGGTTAGAGTTGACTTCCTGTGACGCAGCTGATTTATGGCGGTACCTGACCGCCCTGCACGACCAGCGCCGGGTAGTCCACTGGATCCAGAATGGAGAGACCACAGACGCCTCCCAGTGGCCTGAGTTGTCCCCAGAGCTGGTTAATGATAACACAGTCTGCAGCAGATACATGCGGGAGAACATCCTGGACCTGCTGGCCAGGTACACCCCCACTGTGTGGTTAGGGTTAGGGCGGGCTGGTCAGGTGGGGTGATGTGAAAAGCTCTGAATGGCTTCTGTGGGTGTCGGGTGTTTTTCCTCCAGGAGGGGCGTGTTCGTCCCAGAGGAGCTGGCGGATTTGGAGCAGCTGTTGTGGAGGATGGCGCAAGGTGGAGGGGTGATGACGTCGTCCCCTCCTGTTCCTCAGTACCGCTCCCCGCTCGGCCTCGACCTCCACAGCCTCTTCATCACCTTCTGCCTGGATCACAATCAACAGTACCTGCTCTACACCTACCTGGACCACTACAGGTGTGTGTTGACAAGATTGTCCTGGACTTTCCAGCTCTGTTAGTGGTTTTCAGCTGCTCAGTTGCTTTTTGTCTCCTCTCCACAGACTGACACCCAGGAACTGTCCCCTCCTGACCAATCAGAGCCTGTCTGAGAGCCAGCCCTGGTTTGAGATGCTGGTGAAGATCCAGGAGATCACCAGAGACCTGTCAGGTACCAGAGGGTTTGCTTTAGTTTAGTTTGCTAACTTGGGTCATTTGTGAGATAAACTGTTTTTTCTGGTTCTTTCTTCTCAGATGTGAGGACTTTGTTCTTTTATCTGTTCAGTTAGTTTCTGTTTGTTTTCTGCTCAGACCCAGGTCTGATCTTCCAGGCCAGTCTCACCAGTGCTCAGGTGCTCTTACCCGGGAGCCAGGCGTCTCTCAGCAGTCTGCTGTTGGAGGGACACAGTCTGCTGGCTCTGGCTGCCATCATGTTCGCCCCCGGAGGAATCGACCAGGTAAACGTAACCTCTGGTCCCACCTGGTCTCCTGTTAAACTAACATCAAGTCGTCATCCAGTTGATGCTCTGATTTGAAACTAAAGACGCTCTCAGGATGTGGAGCAGTGGTAATAAAACACCTGTAACGTGCACAGCAGACTTCAACCAAGTATGAAGATACAGCAGAGATTCCCCAACAATAATGAACGCCACACCCAGATCCCACTTAAAACCTTTTATTTATTCTTTTAGCACAGCAATTACACAACGTCACATGCGAAAGATTGCCTCTCAACATCCCCTAAAATAGATCCTGGCTAAGATCACAAACTTTAACATTTTGAAAAGACAACACTAAAGAAGGAAATGTTCCACTGGGCTGCAGCAGCTCACACTGTTCAGATGTTCACTTGCTGCAGATTTCCTGTCTCAGGTGTAGCAGTGGACAGAGAGGTCGCCAGTGACACACTGACTGAGTGGCTCCTGTTAATCATGTGCTGATGTTGCAATAAAAAAACAGCATGAGAGAAATCTGCAGAAGAAAAAACGAACAATTTCTTCTTTTAAACCGTCTGTAATTGTCGACTGTTGTGCCTGTAGCAGGTGACAGTTCAGGGTGAAAGGTCGGGCAGAGCAGAGAGAACCGTGGACCCCCAGCTCCTGAAGATGGCGCTGGCCCCCCACCCCAAACTGAAGGCCGCCCTGTTTCCCGCCGGCTCCCGTGGATCCGGCTCGTCCTCGGACATCTCAGTCTACCACCTGCTGCAGGTACTCTCACACCTGCTGTCATTAACCCTTCAGCAGCCAGTGAGGAAGCTGCTGGTCCAACATTCTGTCCTCTGCAGTGGACGATGTAAAACATATGAAGTAATTGCCCCGAGTTGATGTCTTTTCCAGTCGCTCCATCCTTTGGATCCATCTCGGCTGTTTGGATGGCAGACGGCAAACACGCTCGACTCCACCGGTGAGATGCAAACACGAGGCTGCAGGCCGCTGCAGACTGAACAAATCCATTTTAATGCGAGAATCCTCTGTTATCGGAGCTCCGACTCCACATCCTGCTCTGATTTCAGTGATAAGTTGCTTTTGTCATCTTCTCTAGACGTGTGCAGTAGTAGTACTGACTAGGTGTAGTGTTTGTGTTTCTCACAGAAACTTCGGAGCTGCCTCACTTCTCCAGTCCTCACCTGGTCAACAGGTTTGCTCTGGTGGAGAACCTGGACTTCCTGTACTACCTCCGTCATGGCCGGCCGTCTTTCGCCTACGCCACCTTCCTCGTGCAGCAGCTAAACGGCTGCGGTGACGTCAAAGCACTGTGAGTCCGAGTACAAACTCAGGCTGTTTGGCCTAAAATGGAGCAGGAAAGAAGATGAGTTTTTAGTGTGTGTGTGTGTGTGTGTGTGTGTGTGTGTGTGTGTGTGTGTGTGTGTGTGTAAGCAGGCTGCAGCAGGCCAGGCAGCAAGTCTACAGGTTGGCCCTGCAGTGTTTTAACGTGCCGTCTGTGGCGTCGGCCGCCGTTTGCTTCTGCCAGCTGCTGGGAGTCAGCAGCTTCAAGCTGAGGGTCGACATCAGAGCCATGAACATCATCCTGCAGCACTGGAACCAACACAACACACACAACACTCCAGCGCAGACGCTGCACAATCTGGGTAAACACAACACACTCGGCTCTCCATGAAGTATGAAGTAGCTGTTCATAGTCTGTCAGACAACAAGCCCGAAGCTGAAACCACAAAACCATAAAAAAGACAAAGTTGATCTGTCCCCCAGTCAGCGGTGGACTTTTCTGTTCATGCTGCCGTGTCGTTTCAGTGTCTAAAGGTGTCCAGCTGGCAGAGGCAGAGCCTGGAGCAGCAGAGGAGCTGATTGGCTACCTGGAGGCTGCAGTGACGAGCAGTCTGGAGCAGAAAGGGGCCAGCAGGTAAATACTGAGCCCATCAAATGTGTTCTAGTCGTTTTCAGTCAGCTAGTCTTCTCATGTATATTTTCACAGGTTTGCAGACTGGGGGACAGACAGTCTAACACATGAGCAAGAAAAATTCCTAATTTGATAGAAGAGATTGTAACACGCTGGCGCTGTAACTCTGTGTGTGTGTCAGGTCGTCGTACGAGGCGGCACAGGAGTGGGCGTTACCCGTTGAGTTCTGTCAGCTCCACAGTCTGAAGCTCAGTTCTGTTTACCCCGCCCACTGCGCTCATGACGGACAGTTCGTCCACTTCCTGTTGTTTGTCCAGCTGCACAACTTCCCCCCCCAGCAGGTAAACACATCGCTCCAAAGTGTCCTCACACCAGAGCTTGAGGGCAAACAATTCAGATCTTCCTTCTGGTGGTTTCTGCTGTGTGTGTCAACTCCTTCCTCTGAACATGTTTGCCTCGTCCTCCAGGTGAGATCCCTGGCGGCTCAGTTTGGCCCCGCCCTGCAGGCCCACATGAGCCTAGCGTTTCAGGACCTGCAGGTGTACACCCAGAGGAGGAGCTGTGGCGCTGAAGTGCACACACACACGCTAAGCAAAGAGGAGACCCCCGGGGGCCCAGAGCAGCCCACTGAACTGTTCCAGTCCCTCCTGCAGAGCCTGGAAGAGGCGTCTCCCTGCAGGTACCTGCTGCAGGAGGCGCTGGTGCAGCGCTGCCCAACGCTGGCTGTACTGGCCGCCTGTCAACAGGTAAAGTGACCAGATCCACCCACAGGGAGGGTGAGAGACACTGAGCGGCTGCAGAAGATCGTTACTGTAACGTCTGCATCACTCGGATCTACGTCTCTTGAAGTGCAGCTTTACTCAGATCATAATTATACCCAGTAAAACTGTAACTCTGCTGCTAGTCCTGCTTTCAAAATGTTTGATGGAAATATTCAGCTAAAGCAGAAGAACCTTAAAAGTCAAAGTACATAGTTACTGGAGTGTGTTTTACTGTAGAGACATTATCTATATTTTATGTGAAGCGTGTTTGATTGACAGGGGGTGGAGCTGCTGCCCTGCCTGTGCGTGTGGATGCTGACCTGCGTCGACCACGTCATCGCCGAGGATGCCACCGCTCACCTGGTCGAAGCCCCCCAGCACCACGAGTGGACCCTGCACGACCTGTCCATCATCTGGAGGACGCTGCTGGGGCGGGGTCACGTCAGGCCCCTCCTGCGAGGCTTCGAGCTCTTCCAGAGGGTAAAACCACGAGCTGTGATGGTGCAAAGAGATTCCGAGTGATGGAGGAGAGTTTGTGTCTCTGTTGCCTAAACTGTGAAGGTTTACTCAGTCTGTCTCTTTGAATTCAAAGGAGAAGATCGACACACTGGACTAGAGCTCCTTCTAACAATACACATTTTTCATTTTTCCATCTGAGACTGAAGATGTCTTTGTGTCTCTCCCAGGACTGTCCTCTGGTGCTGGTGTTGAGGATGTTTGAGTTGTGTTGTGACTACAGGAACTTCTGTGAGGCCAAAGTGAAGCTGCTGGACTTCCAGAGGACCCTCATCGCTGTAAGTGTCTGGCCCCTGTCACAGTGACTGTTGGACACCACGTTTCACCTGTCTGAGGTTTCAAACAGCAAAGGCTGAGACACGGTTTATGGTAACAAAGCATCTCCCCGATTCCCTGATTTTCCAGGTTGGAGACGTATCCCGCCTTAAACTTCCAAATACAGCAGTGAAACGCGGCTTTTATCCTGGTAGAATAGGAGTCTGCTAACAAGGGAACTGCTTGGTTTGTCAAATGTTCTCCTGCACAATGTGACACCAGCTTCACATCAAAGCACTTGAAGTGTCGTCCTCCAGGATGTTTTCCACCGAACTAATTACATTTGAAGGGGAATGGGCTGTTAAGACACTCGTCTCTCTCGACTGTCTGTAGCAGGACCATGTCCTTGGGTGGATGAGGTCAATATGCTGCTCTGACCCTCAGTTTTCCTGTCGCAGTCGGTGCCTCAATAAAAATGCCTGTTCAAGTGATGTTTGAAGCTGTTTGGCTTCGTTGTTTTACTCGCATCCACCGACTATAATCTACTTCACCGCCACACAAGTAGTTTATATCTGGTCCATGTCTGTCTGCATCCAAACTGCAAACGCTGCACAATTTCTTGAGGTGCATCGTCTGTTTTCAGGTTTTTTAAGTCCAGTGAAGCAACATTTTGTCTGTGTCTTTTCCTGTTGAAACTAATACTGAATTATTACAGTTGTTGTTTCATCTATGTGACGTACGTAAAATTCATGCTGTGCAGAAAATCTGTAATTCAGAGTAAGCGCTGCACCAACCTGCACTGATGTGCCGTACATGCACATATCTATGAGTGGTTTATGGAAGAGCGACACACAGGATTTCAGTATTTTTCCCCTCGTGCTCTGAAGTAAAATGGAACCAGCCCACGCTGTGTATTTGCTCGTTTCACTGCATTACGGGAGGATGTTGCACTGTGTTGCAGCTAAAGTTGAATCATTGATGAAAATCAAACACGTGGGACAGTTTCTGTTTGGTTTCTTGGTCCCATGGAGAAAACCCACGTCATTTGTGAGTTTTCTAAGGCTAGAACAGAAAATCCAACTGACATTTGACAAACCAAAAGCTTGAACTATTTGAAGCCTTTCCTCTGTTTTCAGAACACAAACATCTGTAACAACTATACCTCTGTGGGGGGGTGGAGTTTATCCAGCTGTCATTAAGGGGTGGGGTCTGTCTCTGGGCCAACACAGAGACACAACCATTCACACAGGCATGTCTTTTGGTCTGTGGGAGGAAACTGAGAGCACAGGGAGAACATGTAAACTGCCCCACTGACACATAAAGACACAGTTTAAGACACACACATCCCATAAATCCCCTCATGTCCCTCTGTTTTGAATGATGGAAATGTTGAGCCTCTGTCCCGACTTCCTCTTCACTGTTGCAGCTGAGAAACAGCAGCCCAGCTCCTTCCAGCGAACTCCCTCTGCAGTGGGTGGAGAGCCAGGCCTCCGTGCTGCTCCTCACTATCCTGCAGCGCTGCTCCTCTCAGTACGACCTCCACCGGCTGCTGCACCTGCTGGCCGACGTCGACAAGCTCCTCAAATCCAACGGTGAGACTGGAGAGTCTGTCGCGTCTTTAAACGGTCAAAAACATGTCCGACTCGGGGATGATTCTTAAACGGTGCCGTCACAGTTTGTATCCGCTCTGTCTGCGTGTGTGTGTAGGTCCAGACTTTAAGAAACTGAGCCAGCTCAGTCAGATCCTGCAGGGGTCAGGGGTCAGCCTGTCCCCTAGGCTGCTGCAGTCCAACTCTCCCTCCGTCCAGCAGGAGGAGTTCCAGGCTACAGTGGACAGTCTGCAGGCCAGGGGCCGCTGCAGCCAGGCCAGAGAGGTCGCTGTGCTGGCAGGTCTGCCCGTCCACCGCCTGCTGCTCAGCCAGGTCTGCTCCACTACCAGGTGAACGTCCCCATTTATTTAAGCCTGAATAGTTACAAGTTTCTGTTTTTCATGCAGATACTTCAGGAAGTAAAGTCCCAGAAATCCAAGCAACAGTGGAGGAGGTTAGAGACCCGAGTCAGTTTCTGGAGGAAATGTCACGAGCAGCTGAAGACTGAGAGCACTGACCCAGAATCAGCCTCCCAGCTCTTCCTGTCACAGGCTGAAACTGAGCCTGCAGGCTCCTCGGCAGCTGGAGAGATTCAGACAGAACTTCTGGACGTGCAGGAGCGCTGTCTGCTGCTCGGGCTCGCCGCTCACTGGCTGTCCTGCTCAGCCCGGCTCCCCTGGAACAGCTGGAGAGCCTGGAAAAGAAGATGTGGATCAGCCGGGTACGACGTCACGTGCTAACTGTTGCCATGGAGAAGCAGAGTGTTTTCAACCTACCGCCGCCTGCTGTCACACCTGAAATGAACACGTATGAGGTGCTGATGAAGGAGTTCTCCTTCTCTAACATATCAGGTCTGAACACAGAGAAGTGCCTCAGTCTGGACGGGCTCCCCGGTTCCGCTGAGGAGCAGGAGGAGCTGAGTGTCGCCTCAGAGTTGAATCCAGAGGAGAGGAGTGTTCTGGCTGCACTGGTCGGTCGACTGTTGGACGAAGGGAGTGTCCACGAAGCCGGTCGCGTCTGTCGGTACTTCTCCCTGTATCACCCGGACATGTGGGTGGTGCTGCGCTGCCAAGGTCTGGCATCCGGGGAGATAAACCCTGAAGCTCAAGAAGAGGCGTCGGAAGCTCTGCCGAGGACCAGCATCACCACCTGTGAGCCCCTTTCTCACCTTCAATTCATACATTTTACAGATATTTTCATCACTTTTCTATCTCTCTGGAAAACACACGGTCATCAGCATTTGTTTTTGATTTTATTCTGCTGTTGCTTTGTGAGGAAACTGCAAAACATTAGCATAATAAATAAAGAGCAAATACAAAAACACAGAGAAGAGAACAGACACGACTTAAGAAAGTCATAGGACTAAAAATCGAGTCTTGAGGAAAACCAGGAACATCTGCTGCCAACCAGAAATTTCCAGTTTATGAAAAAGTTTAGTGCAGGATAAACGTTCTGGTCTAAAAAGTTCTGCTTTAATGAATATTTAACATCATGTCTTCCTGTTTGTCCACCTCCTCCAGCTCCCTCGTTAAGCAGTCTGTCGTCCTTCGTGATGCTGCCTCCTCCCGATGACGACGTCGCTGTCCAGCTCCACAGACTGGTGGATCAGTGTCACCATGGCAACAACTACTGCAAACAAGTGCTTGGCCTCTACCAGCTCTCGAAGGTGCTTTATTTATTTAGCCCCATGTCAAAGTTGTTTATGGAGGATTTTAAGTTGATGAAAAGATTAATCAAGCAAAGCCAATAAAAGATAAAAAAACTGTGATGAAACATAAAGAAAGACGAGAATAAAAGAAAGTAAAGTTTAAACAAATGCAATAAATGAAAAGCACATGTGAGATATTTAAATCAGAATCCAGACTGAGAAGGCGGGTTTTAGATTTCCTCTACAACTTCATGTTGTTCAGAGATCCTCAGCCTGTTCCAACTGGATTTTATCATATTAAAAGTACAAGTTGGACTTTGCTAATCGTACATTTACAGTAGCGTTGGACGTGACCCTGTCTGTGTGTCTCTGTCCTCCCCAGGAGCTGCAGTGCTCCTTCAGTGAGATCTCCAGGGAGGAACCTCGCTCCGTGCTGGAGAAGCTGCTGCTGTCGGAGCAGCCGGAGCGTTTCAAAAAGGCTCGGGCCTTCATCAAAGCTCAGGGCCTCTCAGCCGACACCGTGGCCGAGCTGGTCTCCTCCGCAGTGGTCCAGGCTCACCTGGCCTCCACCCAGGAGCTGCAGCCGGGTGAGAACCGAGCTGGTCTGTAACATGTTCTTCCCCTGTGTCGGTTCAGTTGGATGTAAACAGTCAGCAGCCAGGATTGTATTTCCCATCACACGCACTCACTAATCTGTTTCACCCCACATCAGAAAGTTTCTAATCTTTCTTTGACAAAGCTGATATTTAATGCAACACAGTAAATGTAGATCATTGAAATAATCCCACACATACAGGTTGTTCTGTTGAAGGATTATTGGTGATATTCCTGATGATGTGTGTGTTTTATTACAAACGAATCGGGCGTCGCCCTGACGCGTGTCCGTATCCGTCGACTGTCCACGTCCCAGCGCTGTTGTTTTAATGGGACCTGGGATCAGAGATTGTGTTTCTGCAGATTTGAGGACGGTTCGTGTGACCCTTTATTTGTGTGCTCGGCCCAGCAGAGCGGCAGGTACTGAGGCCGTCCGAGGGACGAGACTCACTGGTCCAGCTGATCAAACTGTGTGAAGACCCGAACCTGGTGGGAGTCAAAGTGCTGGAAAACCTCAGCACAGTTCCACTGAGAGACGTCAACTGCAGTACGACACACACACACTTACAACAGTGGGAACTTCCTTTAGCTGCTAATTAATGATTTTAATAAACAAGCACAGGTTTTTGCAGCTTTTTTGCAGATTCCCAGAAGCATTTTTCACATTTACATGTTACAGAACAACGTTCTTCTTTGTGTCGTTTCTTCCACAGCTTTGCCCTGCTGACCTGCTTTCACTTAAACACATTAGATGCTTTCAGTTGTTCAGATTATTACAAACTGTGTCATAGTTACAAATAGAAAGATGGTCAAATTAAAGCCTTGTGAGATAAACGTTTCCCCACATCACTCACAGATGAGCAGGTTCAGCATCTGGTCGACACGTGTGACTTTATGATCAGCATTTCACAAAGGCAACGCCGCAGATGTTGTGATGAGAATGAGAAGCCGTGGGAGGAACAAACGTTCGTGTGTGTTTGACTTGCTGAAATAAGATTGGCCTCTGTCCTGTAGTCGTAGAGCTGTTGATCGTGGCCCACGACTGTTTCAGTCTCACCTGTAACATGGAGGGAATCGTCCGGGTGCTGCAGGCTGCACGTCACCTCAGTCACACCTTCCTGGCCCCCGGAGAACAGTACAGCCTGCTGGTGAGACCCGTCTGTGGACACGTTGATGTTTGGTTGACAGACGTAAAGGTGGTGTCACTAAATACTGTCTGTGTGTGTGTGTGTGTGTGTGTGTGTGTGCACAGGTGCGTCTGCTCACAGGGATCGGCAGGTACGATGAGATGACGTACGTCTTCGATCTGCTGCATCAGAACCATCGTTTTGAGATGCTGCTGAGAAAGAAGGTGGACACGGACAGGAGACAGGTTCAGAGCACACACACACACACACACACACAACTTTTCCCTCATTCAATCAGTGTTGAGCCACTTTTTCACAATAAAAGCCTCTTTGACTGTGAAGCACTTCCACACACAGTTAAAAATTACTAACTTTAACAGATTTAAAATGTTTCCGGGTTAAATCAGAGCAGGAAACCTGAGAAAGCAGCAGCGGTGCGTGAGTGTGTTCAGGCATTTCCTCCCCCACATTAATCCCGTCATCATGTCATGCTGCAGAGCTCCAGCCTGAAGACGGCTCTGTTGGATTACATAAAGCGCTGCCTGCCCGCAGACAGCGAGAAGCACAACATGGTGGCGCTGTGTTTCAGCATGAGGAGGGAGATCGGGGAAAACCACGAGATGGCTGCCAGGACCCAGCTGAAGATGATCGAGTCCCAGGCCTGGGGTGAGTCTGGGACACGCTCACAGATCAGCAACAAACTCTTTTATAAATGCGGGTTAATGCGACACGGTTTTTCTGGTCTTCACAGTGGTCACTCCGGATCTGAAGACGTCTTTGGTCAAAGCGTTGGGTCTGCTGAAGGACGCTGCCGAGAGTTTCTCCAAGGTGCCTGAACTGTTGGACACGCGGCTCTGACGCATTTATTATCCCAACAGGATAGTAACTGTGTGTGTGTGTGTTTCCAGGACTCGTGTGTGCGACAGGCGAGCCGCTGTGTCCGCACGGCCAAGCTGGTCGCTCTTCAGCTGCACTTCCTGAACCAGGGATCCGACCTGCGCGTCATCAACCTGCAGCCGGCAGAGCTGCTGAGAACCGTCACGGAGCTGCCGCGATGCTACCAGGTGCGTTCGCCCTACACGCCGCCATTTCCTGCAGCCACACGCCTCTGACAGCCAGCGTTCGAACACCCAACCATTTCCTCAGGGAACTTCTGCCTCCTCCTGTTACTGCAACACGACAAATTGTGTTTTATTGTGGTTTGGCAGAATCTGAAACGTGTGGAGTTAGTTTTGCAGGATTGAATGTGGAGCTGGAAAGTCCACGGAAAATCATTTTTAATAATCCCTGAAGTCAATTTTCCAGTAATAACACTAAACACGTTGCATTACTCTTGTTGTTTTCAGGCTTTTATCGCCTTGTAAACCCGTGAGCTGTGTAAGATGTAAATTTCCCTGATGTGGGATCAGTCAATATTTTCTGTACCTTATCTACCTGAAACATTTCCCAGTTCCGACTTCTCACGTGTGAAGGTTAAATTTTTCTTTAGCGACATCACATTGTGATTTCTGACAGTTTGACAGCTCAAACAATTCCTGACTTTACAGCCAATAACACGGATAATGTTGTTGAATGCGTCGGCTAAAACTGTTCTAGAGTCTGTGTTTCTTGTGTCTCAGGTGTTTGTGGTGTCGGAGGCGTACGGCTACACTCCGGACTGGGCAGAGGTTTTGTACCAGAAGGTGATTCTGAAAGGAGACTTTGTTTATCTGGACGAGTTCAGACGCCACCGTCCACTGACCTCCGGCCTGTTTGAGGACATTTTTAACAAGTGAGACCAAAACAAACCCAGTTATTGTCTCGGACACAAGTCAGTGACCTCAGACTCACCTGAAGCTTTGATCTCATCTCACCTGTGTGTGTGTTCCAGGCTGGACGGCGCTCCCAACGCCGTCACTGCCAACGTGAAGCGCCTCCTGACGCACTGTGACGACACGTACAGCCGCTACAGGCTGGCCTATCAGCAGAACCTGCACGACGTCACCAAAACGATGCTGCAGGACGCCAACACGTCCAGCTACCTGAAGGACCGACTCAGCAGCTGATCACTTAAAGTGGTCACAGCTGACTGGATCAGTTCGTTCCGTGATGAACAAACGTTGTAGAACCATTTTTTATTAATTATGCAGAAAAAAGAATAAACCTTTCTAACAGATAATATATTATATCTTTGCTGCCATGTCATAAACTGAAAGTGAAAATCATCTAAATAATAAACAAGCACAAAATAATAAAACTGTGAAATTTGACATTTGTTAAACAGTTTTGTAGCAGTAACTGTCAGACACTGAGGACACAACCACAGTCCGTCCCAAACTTCATCCTGGTTTCAGACATCTACAGCTGCTCATACGGTGACTAATATTTTTTCATTTTTCTGTCCTACATTCAGTCAGGAAACACAAACATGGACGGCTCCTCCTACAGTGTGACTGAAGACCGTCATAATTAAATTTCACATGAACATAAACCGAAACAGATTTTATTGTAAATTACAGCTGAAGATACAGTGGGGCTGCACCGAACCATTATTTTTTTGGTTAATCTATTATTTTTACATCAGGCAGTTTAATTTATTGTTATTAATATACACATTTATTGACTGAAATTTAAATTTGAATTTAATCATTTATAATTTATAATAAATTTATATTTTCTTCAACAATCTTCTCTTCATTCTGTCCTCATTAGACACAGTGTTCTTACTTCCTACTTGTTGGGACACATCAATGGTGCAAAGTTTATACAAAGTAATTTACATGAATACGTTGATGTACGTGGGTGAACATGTCATTGAGTTTTCAGTACGTTGTAAATTTTAAATTAATTTCGGTATCATCGATGAGAAAGACGAATGTTTGGTGTTGGACTGTGAGACAGATCTGCTTCACAGTGCAGAGTGTGTGTGATGGTGAACAGAGGGAACTTTGTTTTCAGCAGCTGATCTTCAGTCAGCAGAGTTTCTGTCCACAGGAGACACTCTCACACCTTCACACTGCACAGAGACAACGAGGAATCAGGACTGATCCAGAACCCAGGATACAGAGGTTCAGTGAATGTGGTGTTGAAGGTGTGGAGGTGGATCAGTTTGTCAGAGGAGACACTGTAGAAGGACAGAGAGCCAGCAGGACAGTCCACATACACTGATACTCTGTGAGAGACAGAGGACGAGGAGATGGGAGTTTTTCTGTTATTATGAAACACGGAGTAATCATGACCAGAGCAGAACAAACCCCAGGACTGACTGTTTCCTCCAAACCAACATTCATCACTCTTTCCTTTCCTTCTGATTCCTCTGTAACTCACTGATACAGAAACACTTCCCTTCCACTCGACCTCCCAGTAACAGCAACCAGTCAGACCATTTCTACACAGCAGCTGAGACCAGTTCTCAAATCTGTCTGGATGATCAGGATATGACTGATCCTCCTTCACATGTGTCACCTTCCTGTTGTTGTCAGACAGTTGTAGGTTTCTGTTCACTGTGTTTGGGTCCAGGTCCAGTTCACAGGCATCTGATGGACAGAACAAGACACAAACAGCTGCAGTTTATCATCTGCTGGTTTATTAGAAACTTTACTGACAATTACTGAAAGTCAATCATTCCAACTTCCATTTCAGATTCAACTGTGAATAATGTTTGACTCCATTTCAAGTCAAATTCAACATGAACAGTTAGTGAACATGAGATTCTGCTTTGTTTCTGCTGTGGACCCAAGGATGAAGCTAATGGACGTCCACATCAATAAACACATGGATGGAATCAAGTGGGACTAAGAAAACTGGACCATCATCTTCCAGTTTAGCACAAAGAAGCTCTGAACCATCTGATTTCTAAAACTCTTATTAACTCCACCAAAGACTCACATTTAGCACAAAGT
>CM065176.1:27082932-27110038 GCA_033026295.1 Channa striata | reverse complement strand
AGCTGCCAAATGTTTTAGAGCCACAACCCAGGATCTGACTTTGTGTTCGTCCTATAAAGGATGAAGGTGGTTGGATTCTATAATTTCCAAACATATGACACGTCATGAACACACTGTGGTTTATCTTGGTTCGGTGTCACACATCGTCCTGCTGCAAATATAGAGCAACAAACGTGGAGGAAGTAAAACTTTACATTTGCTCTGATGTGGGTCGTCAGCAGGAAGTCAAGGCCTGGAGCTGAGAGCCACAGACAGTAGAACTCAGCTGAAGAAGTCTTTGGAAATGGCCTCCACGAAGTTGGGAGCAGACATGAGGATGCCGATGGTGCAGAGGATGGTGAAGAGCGAGAACGCCACCAGACACAGACGGTCGATCACGGCCGCTGCGAACTTCCACTCGCTGCACACAGTCTCCTCCTCATCCTGCTCTCGGAAACGCCGGGCGATGTACCGACCTCCTCCAGGATCTGGTTCAGCTCCACCTCCAGGGCCGAGCGGCCTGCTGCCCTGCCCTCTTACTCCAGCCCCGCCGCCCCCCTCAGCAGGTCTTCCTCCCACCAACACCCCTCCCACCAGCCGTGGAGCGGAGGAGCTCAGGTTCGGTAGACGAGGTGTAGTGGAACCCCTCCAGACCTCGAAAGCCAACGTGAGCAGGTCGCCGTTGGCCACCTGCGGGTGGTGTGTCGGTGACCCCTGGCTGCTGGACCGCTGCCGCCCGACGCTTTGGCGCGCTGTGACGCCAGACGAACCTTGGCTTCACCGGGACGCCGCACCCGCAGGAACCAGGCGAACCAGTTCAACAGAACGACCCGAGTCTGCGATCAGAGGAGAAGAAGAAAGGAGCAACAAGGTTAATTCAACGTGCAGAGTCTGTTTGGAAGTTTAAAACCCACAAAAACCATTTCCACCTTCACACACACACACACACAGAAGAGGAACATGCTCTGAGCTTCAAACTAAATTGCACCTTAATGGAATTTCTCTAAAAGAGAATCACACGTGTACATGTTTTTTAATGGAAGGGTTTTGGTTTGTAGGTCAAGACTTGGGTCGAGGGTTTGGGCTTGTGCAGTTAGCTGTGAATGTACAGAACCAAGGAATCCAGAACGTCAACAACCACAAACTGTTCATTCAGTTTCAAGCCGAATTAACTAAAGTAGCTAGACGTTGCTCGTTAAAACGAGGATCCCGTTAAGAACCTAAAGCTCGTTAACTGACTGACCCACAGACAAATCAGCACAAACAGCATCAAAGTAGCAGCTGACCCATCGTGGCATGTGTCCTCCATCAGGGTCGTGGTGATGATACTGCAGAACCAGAACTGTAGCAATGACCGACAGACCCACAATCACCATGGTGGTCGCAAAGTACTGAGCTGAAACACAAAAGCACAAAGGTCAGAGATTTACGAACTTCGAGGAGCTTTTAGGTTAACCTGTCAGGCTGGGAGTGAGCCGCCAGACCACTGTGGTGATTAGGAACCAGGCGGTTTTTAATGTGCCCACGGCTTATCTGTGATATGATACTTCATTTTCAATTCACACGACAAATGTGCGTATTTAAATTATGCACATAACTCTGATCACAAGCTTTGGGTCGTGACTCAGAACATTAACTCACAATTACAAACAGCTGAAATTAGTTTCTTCTGCCTGGGTTGAGCCCAGAGGGAGAGTCGCTGCTCCGTCACAGTGGACTCTCTACACCCTGCTCAGTCTTCGGTAACGCAGTCAGGTGATGGAGGGGAAACGGCTGAGCTGCAGGACAACGTGAGAGCGATGAAACTCACCTATGAGAGGAACCGAGTCGGACGTTGCCGGCATGATCTCAGCCACCAGCAGCATGAAGACGGTCAGAGAGAGCAGCACCGTGATGCCTGCGCACACAAACACCCCGTCACTTCACGTCATAAATGATACGGGAAACATTCCACGACGGCCGTTTCCTTTTTAAAACTGCATGCAAGTTGCATCCGTCAGCATCAATGGAGGAAGTGTCAAAGGGTCAAAGCAGCTCGTGGGTGAAAACGGAAGGTAGCCAGGACCTGGTCTCATGGACGCCCTGTCACAGTCACTGAGCCATTAATTGAAGAGAACAGATTATGATTTTTGTTGACCTGGTTTTATTACAGTAAAGATATGAACTAATAAATGTTGATGTATCATTGTGGATGCCAACATAGAGAGGATCTCACAACAACATAAAGTGTGAGTGATTTTAGAAGCAATATTCTGTTCATCGCATTTATTTACATATTATTTCAATCATTTACTTTTATTCTGTTTTATTCATGACAAATAAACAGTGTTTTAAAAATCACTGTTTGAATTTATGTCTTGTATGTATTTTTATTGAAATTAAATGAATTTTATTAGGGTCTTATAATGAATTTTTATCTTTAATCTCATGTGTTTGCATTAGTCCCACACGCTGTCTCACAGGCCGTCATGTCAACTTCTCCTTTTGTTTTTTTGCCATCATCATATATTGTTTAGCCTTTCCTTGGTTCACACCTTTTCTTCCATCATCGGTAAAACACAGATTGCATTAATCTGTACAAAATGCTGCTATAAAAATAAAGTTTTAAATGATGGAGAAATCAGCTCCACCTACAACAGTGACGTTGTACAACAGTTTCAGTACTTTTGCGACCACCATGGTGATCACTATTGCTAAATGTTGCTAATCTGTCGAGCAGTTTTACTTGAGTTAAAGTTTCAAAGTTGTTCTTGTAATTCGGCAGCAGGTGGCAGTGTGGGCATCAGGGCCTCGTAAATCGGAGTGTGTGCACAGAATGAGCAGACGTGTAACATATAACTAACGAGGCATGTGGGGTGTTTTGGAAGAACACAGCTGCACCACTGACGGGCAGCAACTGCAGGAGCTCGCAGACAGTTTCCCCTGACAGGAGGTGATGCAGCATCAACACCTGCTTTTATTCCGCTGTGTTTGCTCTGGTATCACCAGGAAAGTAACAGCGAACACACGCACAGGTGGTTGTGAAGAGGTAAAAAGTTCAGAGGGAATCATTTAAAAACTCATTCAAATTAAATAAAGTGACAGGAACAACAACAACAAATCAGCTTTGCTCCAAAGGGTCCTCACCCAGGGAGATCTTCTCTCCGGAGTCAGCAGGCAGCAGGAAGACGAGCAGCGCGAGGGTGGAGATGAGAACACAGGGGATGAGGAGGTTGAGTCCGTAGTAGAGCGTCCTCCTCCTCATCACCACAGTGAAGGTCACGTCGGGGTACGGCTCCTTACAGCAGTCGTAGAAGCGCTCGTTCCTCCGCCCGGGAACCTCTGCAAACAAAACACAGACGAGCACCGAGTGACTTCCTGTGTCACGCACCATCGCTTCCAGTCAGGCGCGTTCATGTTTGGACGGTGATTCTGACTTTGTCGGACAGACTGTGACCTGGAGACCTACAGTTTACATCAGCCTGGTTCTCACTGTGGATTTGAAGCTACAGTGTTGAAGTCTGTTTGAACCATGTACACTGACTTGTAATCCAGTAACTTTAGAGTCTGTGAGAGATCAGAGGCAGCAGTTACTGTCTCAGTTCGGTTTTCTTGCTCTTTAATGAGAGCTGGAATAAAGTCTGGGGGCTGGTAAATGAGTCGGTCCAAACCTGCAGGACATCAAGGCAGAGCAGTTTATCAGGACACAGCTGGATGCTCACTTTTCCTCAGAATAACAGAAAAGATTTTGTGACGCGTCTTTGTTTTTTTTTTTTTTTACGGGGGTTGGGTGGGGGTCTCCTCCATAACATTTGCTCTTGTCGCTCTGTGACCTGCATGAACGAGGCAGTTTTATCTTAGATGTCTCAGAAAGATGATTTATTTCTCCACACAAGACTTCTTGTCCCCCGATAAGCAGGGGCAGGAGAGGACAGACAGGAACCAAGCCTGCTTGGGTTTCGAACTGGAATAATATTCCTGTGGTGCCGTCATGTTTGTGCCAGTGATTCACCAAGTCGTTGTTCCTCGTAGACAGATTATGTATCTGTGGCATCACAGTTTTATCACATCTCCATGACTTAAAAAGCAGCTGGTCCAGTAGCTTCCACTGTTCCGAATGTCTGTGTGTCCATGCTGACAGCCAGGGACAAGGTTTCAGGTTGTCCAACAGTCCCGTTGTTCAGGAACAATCTTCAGGGAATCTCCTTCACTTGGAGTCAAAACGACCTGATTTGATCAACAGCTGTCCCACTCCCCGTGGACACTGAGGTGCACAACAGCCGAGCGATTATTCTCTTTCCGTTTGGTAAATAGCTTTTTCTTTGTTACACTTCACAGTTTGGGAAGTTTGAACCTGTTTTTCGTGTGGGAAAGCTGCAGCTTGACTGAAATAATCCAAACCGACCCGTGTTCTCATGGAATGAACAGACTCTACTCCAACTTTAACCTCCACGTTCCTGGTGTCTCCTTTATTTTGCGGATTCGCTCCTGGAGCCAGTGGCAGGACAGGCTCCCAGCTCTTCTTTGTCCACCTGAAGTCAGTGCAGCATACCTGGCTGCGTCTCATCTGTCTTTACATTGCACCGTGGCTCACTACATTGGTTTTAATCTCCACGAGGTGATTGGGTGGAGGGGCTGCTGAGATTTCAAATTAAGTTCCCTGTGAGCGGCTCACTGGCTGAGCAGCGTCTCTGGAAGAACCTGGCTTTCATTCATCCACCGGTACAAACAGTGGAGCTTCAGCTGTGTGGTGGACGACAGTGTCTGTCCTCAAGCCGACCACTTATCTGCTGCTGAAAGACCTGAAGCAGCTTTTTAGTCTGGGGTCCTGAACAGTGACATCAGCATGTGTCCAGGGATTTTCGAGGCCATAACCCGGTTTATTTGGTGCCAAACCCTGACGTGTCAAACAAACTGCTGTGTTTTAATGTGACCACTTAGGGTCAGTCACTATTTTGTGCCGTGGTAAACGACATGTATCCACCAAAAAGATTTATAAGCTCTTAGATTTAAGACGCCTGCCTTCCGATCTTTTAGTCACATGACAGCGTGGGACAAACAACCTCTGTGGACATAAAGGCAATGCTTGTAAAAGTTCATTATGGTGTGAAAGAAGCTGATTGGACGGTTAGTTTTACAGACCGTTCAGCTTAACATCAAGTCCTAGAGGAAAATTTCTGTAACACGGAGAAAAGAATCAACCACAATAATTAACTAGTTGACTAGTTATAAATTTTAAAAACTATATTCCCTGAGAGCTCTAACACTCCAACGTGAGACCCACTAACCAGCTCAGATCCAGTAAATCTGTGTGCAGGAACCAGTCCCCACTAAAAACTGACTGACATTGAAACTTGTAGATGTGTTAGTTGAAACTGTAGACTGCTGGTTGTGGTTGTGTTGTTGTCGTTTTGCAGCAGGTTTTTAACACTGTGCCTGTGTTCTCTCACGCTGCTATGAGCCCTCAGGGCCACCGTACACTGGCCTTCGGGTTCACTGAGCTGCTGTCAGTCCTCTGCAGCAGCAGCAGATTAACATTCTGGATGGAGCGCTGATAAGAGAAGCTCTTCTCCTCAGCAGACGGCTGCTGCTGCCGCGAGGTGTTGACGACAGAGTCTGCAGGCTCCAACATTTACACGCTGTCGCTGTCGGGGACAGAAGTTTAAACTTCTCAGGAGCCAAATTTAAATGACTCGTTTATTTGTGGAACCTGCTCCACACACACTGTGAAATAAGCTTCACAAGGTGATTTTAATTTCACCCCCAAAATTTCGGGAGGTTGCAGAGACATCCTGCAGTTTACGATCAGTCTTATTCGCTTGTTTCTCCTCTTCCCGTCCTGTCTCAAGTCTCTAATGTCCAATTCTGATCCCGCAATGTTTGTGTCATTTTTTCTCTAATTTTAATGATCCTCTGCACTCATGCTCATTTTCCAACTGTTTGTGGCCATTGTGTGTGTCATGTGTGATTTTTACTTTAAAGATTTAATTCATGTAATTTTCACTTTTGGTATTCAGCATCTTATTCCGTAACGCCGAATAGGGTTCAGCCTTTCTGAAACACGAATGACCTATGATCTGTACTGTCCCTGCACGCAGCACAAGTCACTAAGTCTATCAGCCAAGAACCGACATGTAAACGTTACCTGGCGCCTGGAGTCCGTTGGGCCCCAGGAAAAACTTGAAACTTGTCATGAAACTGCTTTGTTTAAAATGTGGAAAATACGATGAAATACACCCCACTGCACACAGCACAGTGACTTACAGTAACACACCGCAGGGATTTACAGTAAACTTGTCCGTATTTCTTTGCATCTAAAACTAATAACTTAGCTCGGACAGTTTGCGACAACAACTTCTGGTGACACATTAGCTGCTCCGCTAACTTAGTTAGCGCATGTTAAATGTCAAAGGAAACAATGTGACACTAGAGGAAGTTCAGTTGACCACAATTACAGCTACATTTAGTGTCAGATTCAATCATTATTATCTCCACTTAATTTTCCTTCTGCTTCTCTCTTTCCTCCTCTTTTTGAATCACGCACTAACTGCAACAGACTGGGAGTCGGGGCCCCCGGGGGCCCCTGCTGGCCTGGGGCCCCAAGCTGTTGCCTTCCTTGCCTGCTGGAACAGACGATGCTCCAGCCACCGTGTCAGACTTCGTGAGGGGATGTTTTTTTAATAACATAAATTGAAAAAAAGCTCCATGTTTGACGTGCTCTTACCCATGAGGTCCCACTCCCCGTTGGCGATGTATCCAGTGACGTCAGCGTCAATCATCTGCAGGTCCAAAGACCAGCCGCCGTACGTCCACGAGCCAAACTTCAGGTCACAGCGCTGCACATCGAACGGAAACCAGCGCACGTTGATGTAGCAGGTGCTCTTAAATATTCCTACGGCAAAGATTCAGAAAAAAATTTATTTGGTCATTTCTGTTTGTGTTATGAAATGAAGAACAAGGAGGGAGAGAAAGGAAAGAGTCAAAAACAAGAGTCAGAAGATCAATATCCAATCAGATGTGTGGAGGTTCACTTGGCCACACTGAAAAGAAAAAAAATTACTCAGACACAACAGAAATAAATGAAAATAATTTGAGATGGTGAAGAAAGCGGATGATGCAGGGACGTTTACGGATTCTACAGACTCCAACACATTAACAATTTTTTCCCAAATAAACAAGGAAACAAATCCAGACTCGCTCTGCTTGGGAGTTTGTTTTTAAGTCTGTGTGGACCAGCAGGAAAATCCAATCTGTGCCCAAACGAACCAGGCAGTTTGTTTCATCCAGAGAAAGATTAACGTTTAACGATCCGAGGAGACGCCGTGATGCCGCTGCAGCACAAAGAAACAGGGTCAGGTAAAGAAAAACTGGTAAAAAATACTGAGGTCAGAGGATGAGCACGACAAAACTGAAGGAAGAAGAACAAAACACACGGATTAAAGTTTGATCGGAGTGTCGAAATATAAACACACACTCAGGCAGAAGTATTTGAAAATCCAAAAGGTGGAGTAATTCTGAAACCTTCCATAAAATGAGTGTTTCATAATCTCACACTTTGTTAGAGCTCCGGTTCACTCAGACACTGTAGAGTGTCTCAGTAAAACGCTGAGATCAGGCCACACCCCCTTCCCACCGCCAAACTCACACTAATTCATGTCAGCTGCTAATGGGAAGTTTATTGGTTATTGATTGCAGCACATTTTATAGCAAACAAACAAGTCTTGTCTTGACCTGCCGATGACTCTCACCCCCTTAGTTCACACAGTGTTTGTTACTTATAAATTCAATTCTGTATTAAAATGATCCATTTATTAAACAGCGATCAGAAAAATTCCCGATCTTATGGGATTTGTGTAACTGCAATTGACTGATGAGGATGTTATACTAAAAGAAAGACAGTTTGTTGTGGCATCAGGACATGCATAAACCCATCACACAATGGACATTATGACTGAGAAAAGGTTGTTCTGTGTTTCAGTCACTAATTTGATTCTCACACTAAAGTTTAACTCGTCATTCTTCACAGATGAGAACTAACCAGGAAGGAGTTTGTTAGTGCTGCTGCTCCAACATGGGCCGAGGCCTCCTCGTCACACTGGCGCTGTTCCAAGTGGAAACAGGTGAAATGTCCTTCCACCTCCTGTAGGTTCAAGTTCATTTGTGGCTGAAACATTTCCAGGAAACGTTGTGTAGTTTGGTTCTAAAGTGCCCAGGATCCATTCGTGTTCCAGGTGTTTGGTCTGTTTGTGTGCGTGGACATTTCACACCAGTCCGATGTTCATTCTGGCACATACGCAAACACACGATCCCAAACTATTTTTAAATTCACTGTCACCATTTCACAGATTGGCGTCACGGGAAAGAATTACCAACAGTGACATGATAAGAACCGGCAGAGTGAAAAATTCGACCTTCAGGTCCAAAGAGCAACCTGTGAACACGTTACCTGGAGGCAGGTACTGGCAGTGACCGCTGGAGTTGACCAGGATGTTGGTGTGGAAGGAGGCATCAAACCTTTCGTCAGCACTGTGGACAGATTCAGAGAAAATCACTTTCATCAGCTGAATATTTTACCCCATGAGAATCTGTTTTCTAAAGCCTCTGACAAGAATCTGAACGTCCTCTCTTTTCAAAATACGCTGAGCTTGATGACGGAATTAAGAGAAATTCTTCTTGCATTAAAATCCTTATTTTTATAAAAATCGACTGTGGCCTGTGGATTTGAAATGTGACATTATCTTTATGTTTTGAATGTTGCTAAAGACGTGTGGGTACTAATAACGTCGAATGTGGTTCCAGCCCCAGACATTGACCGATCTCGCCCGGGTTCACGACTCTCTACACAATAGTCGTTAAACCAGAGTTCACAGGTTTCCTTGTCCACCTCCATGTCTTTGCTTTTGAAAAGCTTCCTCGCGCTCCTTCAGACTGTCACCACTTTTCAACTGTCGACAGGTCCTCACTTTCCAAAGCCCCTAGAGGCCAATTACTAACACCCAGATTTAGAAGAGAAACTTGCTCGGTGAGTTTGCTGATAGTTGAAAAAGTTGATCCAGTGTCCAATAAAAATTCAAAGTCAGGCTCTGGTCCCGTTCGTTGTCCTCGTCTCATTAAAGCCAGCCGGGTCAATAATCCCTCTGACAAGCTGCCCTCTCATCCTGCCAGGACTCAACTTTGTTCCTGCTCGGTTAATGAGCTGAAACGCTCGTCAGCATCCAGCGGCAAACCTCCCACGGCCGGGAGCTCTGAAGCGTGTGTGAATGTGAGTGTGTTAACCCGTCATCAGCGGCAGCAGCAGGACGGCGTGAGCTGAATTAGCCTGTTTACTCAGTCACAAGGAGGCAGCTGAGTGAGGTGTCTCACTGTGAGCTGAAACGTCTTCATCCTGTCCCCCAGGAGACAACTGTTTTCTGACAGACTCTTGACCTCACACTTTTCTCTCTGGGGAATCGATCTGTTACAGCCCTGGGTGAAAAACTGCAGTCATGTCACTGATGTTCATTTCAATTTAATTCAGTTCAACTTTATTTATGTCGTCACCTCAAGGCACTTTACATAATAAAGTGCTGTAACGGTGAACCTTCTCTCTGAGCCACCAGCTCCAGCTCATCTCAGCGGAAAAACCAAAAAAGCGGAGCAGAAATGAGTTGGTACCAGTAACAGTGGGAGCAGTTAGTCCAGTTAAATGAACCAAACTTTGTCCTGAAAGTGTCCCACGACACCAAAGAGCATTCAGGATGTGGCTCTGCACCACATCAACAAACCTACACACACACACACACGCTCAGCTGGGGGTCCACCTCAGGGAGGCCACATACCTGTTGTACAGCAGAATGTCGGGCCTCCAGATCTGGCTGTCAGGGAACCTGACGGTGGTCACACCTGGGTACTCTGACGTGTTCCACTGCAGGTAGAAATCCATCCAGTACTGCAGACACACACGAAAAAACACGTGACCGCACATCCAGGAGCGACAGATGACAGCGCTACACCAGCGGGAGGCAGAAACTCACAAACAGTTGCCTAGTCTGTAGGAAAACCTGTGGGACAGTATTGAAGCACGTGTGAAGACATTTTACACGGTGGTTGGACTGATCCTGGCACCAGAGAAACCAGAGCTCTCACTGGTGCACAGGAGAGACCTCAGTGTGGTACTTGGTCACGACGGTGTAGTTTAGTACCGGTTCAGCAGTGGTTAAACTATTCAACCGACAGCACAGCCTCTTCTGTCTGTTCTGTCCAAATGTTCGAGAAGCCTGAAAGCAGCTGCAGCTCGGAGAAACCTAGACCACCCTGACGAGGCTTACGTAAGAGCCATTGTAGGAGGACGCTGGTGTGTGTTGGCGCTTCATTCGCCTCAGCCCTCAGTACATGTCTGAGCCTCTCTGAGCTCTTTGGTGTGAGTTGACAGTTTGAAGGTCGCACACATTTCTGTCTGTCCTGTTTACTTCCTGTCACTGAGCTGAGATGTTTTTCCCGTGGGGAATCGGTTGAAAGCAGGACTGTGGCAGCGGCTGCAGAGACCCTCAGAAATCAAAGGATGTCAACTTCCTGTCTGTGTGAAGACATCTGGGGAAAAACATCTAAGGAAACTTTCATAAAGTAGATTTGGTCATTGGATTCATCAAAATGCACCTACAATTGAATATGTGGGTTCGTGTTGAGTGACAAAAAGAACCATTCAGTTAATTTTAAATCAGTAGAGTCACTTTCATCTGTCAGCAGCTCACGGAGCAGTCGGTGTTTAGTAGATTAAAGCATCGTCGTCCCCTGATAATTCATCAGAAAGAAATGTTTTAATTGGGAGTATCATGGGGCTGGTCCCTGCCCTGCAGAGAGTAGGTGCAGATGTGTTATCATACTAAAATCACCAATTTTATTTATTTTTCCATCGAGCGGCAGAGTAGAGCTGTTGATTTAGTTGTATGGACAATGCAGCCTGTTCTCACATCCTCCAAAAACCAATGTCACTGTGATACTTAATTGGTTGTAATTGGTTGTGTTAATCAGTAATGGTTTGTCTTAAGGCCTGAAGTAGAAGATCCTGGATGGATTTTGTTCAGCTTGCTCAGTAGCAATGAGCCTGCATAGTTTTTCCTTTTGGTTCTTTTTCATTTTTATTATTTATTTTGTCCAGTTTGAGGTTTGTTTTGTTTTATTTCTGTATATAATTTTTCCCACTTATTCTCTAATCCACTTTGAACTGCTGCTTGCCGGACGTCACTGGGAATAAATTGAGTGAAGTTTACTGCTGCCTCTCTGCCTGTGTCTTCCACCACTCGGCCAAACCCTTACAGGGAGTTTGTGTAAAATGGGATTTCAAGCGTAATTTCCCGTGGCCCATAATAAATCTGCCTGAGAAGGAGTCTTGGTAAACCCAGTCCAAAGTTAAAACATACACAGATTTAGGCAGCGTTGACAAAAAAAAGGAACATTAAAAAAAAAACCCAGAACGATGCTGAACACAGTTATACAATAAAGATTATATCTGTGTTCACCAGTTCACTGCTTATTTACTGTCAAATTATTCATTCAGTTAGATGTTTTTTTCTTACTATTGTAGCGGCCGGCCGGTGGACCAGAGGCTGGGCCGCTAAGGACTATGGGGAAATGTAGATAGTTGCTGTGTCTAGTGTGTTTTAGTGTATTTGTGTTGGTGATTGTGGCTGGAGGGAATGTGTTAATTGTATGGGGAGTGTTGCATGTCTTTGTGGGGTGTTTATGGGACTAGTGTTGGACGGCACCGTGAGGGAGGGTGTTATGTGTGAGAGTGGCCGTCACGATGACCGGCTCATGTTGTTGTTGGTTCCTGTTTGTGGGAAATAAAGCTGGCTGTCTCCGGACAGCCAATAAAAGACAGAACTGCTCTCCTTGCTTCCTTGCAAGATCACTTGGAGTCGTGCGGTGTACGGGACACAAGTGATCTCCCAGCTGATCGTTCATTACTGGTCTGGTTAAGTTGCCATCGCCCTGCATGGCCGTAGTTTAGCTGCACCAGTTAGCCAGGTTATAAACTTTAGCTCCCTGTAAAAACCCATCGTAGCTGCCACACCACCCACAGGCGCTACACTATTTTAAAAACACCAAATCATTAATTATTATATTATTTGGTTGTTTTACAGCGTGTAATTATAACCCACAATCGAGGAAAAGTTATTGCATTTCTTTAAGTAATTTCTTATGAACTGAAAAAGGCCCAAAAAATAAATAATTTTACATCAGGATTATGATAAAGTTCGTCTTAAAAGAGTTAATTAAAAGAAACAGCTGAGACTTCGCAGAAAAGAAATACAGACGTCAGAAATTGTCTTCACATGTATTTTTGTTAAGCAGGTGAGGGATTCTGTGTTTTCTGCTCTCGTCTAAAGGCTTAAAGAGTCCGAGCAGAATGACACACACAGAAAAAACCCTGGAAACTAGAAAGCAAAGGCCGATGCAAACGATGCAAAACTTTAAAGTGGGAAAAACGTCAACAGATACAGCCCGTTACTTTGGACTCGACCCGATGTGTGGAGGCTTTTTTGGCTTGATGCTGTATTTTACCAGGATAACAACTCTGGCGACTTACTGGATAATTCTGAACTTCTGAGGAAACTTAAATCTTGTGACATGGAAGCTTCTTCCACCATGAGGGAAAAAAGATGCACCTCCAAATAATGACTAACAATGGGAACTAAGATCCTGGTTAAACGTCAGCATGTTGACACCGGTGATGTGACGTGTCAGCAGAGATTTTGTGTTTTTTGTCTGTGTGAATACTGACAGCATGTTACTAAAAATTAATCTTCAAAATTATGAAAAGGCTTTTGAGGTGCCAGCTGTTTGTGAATGCCTGAGGGGAGAAATTGGCTCTGAAATGATGAGCCCGAGTTTTTACTTTCCAAGTTTGTAGTTTGTCAAGTGAAACTGTGGTAAATGAACTTCTGCAAGTGTGTGGAAACATTTTAACCAAAAACCCACAACCTCCAGCAGTGGAGGAAGAGGAACGAAGGCCAAATTAAATTTAACTAAAAGACTAGTTGGTCCTGGGGGGGGAAATGTTGAGTCTCCTGGGAGGAACCAACCTTTCCATCCGAGGGCAGCAGATTAAGGCGGATTAGTGCATCACCACTTTACAAACAAACATTCCATTAGGAAACCTAATTAAAGGTGGATAAGTGCATGAATTGGGTTTAGGAAGCCCTGGTAATGAATTCCTACGCTTTCCATCAGCTCCGACATTCACACCCGAGTCAAAAGGCAAAGGAAGCAGCTTTTTGTGGAGTCAAAGGAATCAAAGAGCAGAAGGTGTTTTAGAGTCCAGGACTCTGAGCGAGCAGAACTTCAGCAGATGGAGCATTTATGGAGACGGAGAAAGATGTCGGAGCTGCGTTTGCTGCCTGCCGGATTAAAATATACCCTGCACAGAAAATGTATTTGGGTCAAACACCAGGGTTCTGCAGTTCCCGTTGAGTGTCACTGGAAGCGAAGCTGATGGAAGGACAGGGTGACGCGGCCGCAGGCGTCCATTTATTACTCGTGTTTACCGCCGCCCAGGGTGGCCTCCCTGGCACAAATAGTTCCATCCGTGTAAAGATGATGTGGGATTGGTTTTCTGTAGTCTAACTGCAGTGCAGGGGAGGATGGATGAAGGTCCAGCACAGGTGCTGAATCACTGGTGAGACAACTCATCCATTACACCAGGTCCCAGGTGACATCGACCCGGTCTAAAAATGTAGGTAAAATACCTGCAAAATATATTCTGACGTTTTGGGAAACGTCCTTTATTTGTTTTCCTGCTGAGACGGTTCGGCTTGATGCCAACCTCATATCTGCAGAGCAAAGATGAAGCTACAGCTGTTTAGCTTAGCATGAAAGATCAGTACTTTACTATTTAAGTTTATTATTAGCTTTAATTAACTGACCAGTTACTTTTAAAAGCCTTAAAAAAGTAACAGCACTTTACTACCACTGGATAATATTCAGGAAGTTAGAAACTGTCTGACTTGGTGAATATTGAGGTGACGTGAGATCTTTTAACTCATCCTCAGAAATGTGTGTTGCCCTTTAGCTTTTCCAGTTTGGATCCAGGACTTTGGTGGAAAAGTACAGAGTTTAGGCCAGTGTTCCTCTGTGTATAACAGAGTTATTCCCTTTAGTCTGCACATGTTGCTAACCTCGGGTGCGGGGTGGTTTAGAAAGTTATGACCTTTTCGTCAGTTCTTTTGGGGAAGGAACCTGTGTTAGATTGAACACCAGCTCCTTAAGGAGCCTGAACAAATGGTTTGACAACTCACCAGCTGCAGCCAGATGTTGGTGGTCAGCACTTGGTTCTTCTCATCCTACAAGAGAAAAAACAGAAAACCCATCAAAGCGTGACTCCAGCCCGTCCACTCACTGCCACTGCTTTCGTCCTTTTAAATTAATCTTGAACGTGGCAGCGATCCAGCAGAGGGGAGGATGAATATGGATCATGTCAGTTTGATGAATGTTCAGCCTGTGAAGCAAAGCAAACTCACGGAATAAAAGGAAAGAGGCCTGAGAGCAGAGACTTAAACAGTACAACGCTTTTCACAGGCGACTGACCTTCATCCCAATGTGACCAGCAGATCTTTGTCTTCACTGCACCTTTGTAGCCCTCCATTATTCTCTGATTTAAATGTTGTTTAGTCATTGCCATGACAGTAAGAAACAGGGTGGAGACGTGTCTTTGCTGTCCCCACAGAGCTGCGAATGCTCCGAACATTTGTCGTGTTAGTTTCAGGCTCAGAGAGGTCCTGACATTTTCAGAGGGGGATGAATGTTATGTAGAACTAGAGACTGTATTAAGTTCTGGAGGAGCGAGGCCTCAGATCTTTGCAGATCGTCACCATGAATATAAACACAGATAAACGTGTAATGAGAAGTGGACTTCAACGTGTTGTGAAGACCAACACATTTCTCAGCCATCCGAACTTGAGCGGAGCTGTGGTTGCCGCAGTTTCAACTGAGCACATTAAAGAGGAATTAGGCTCCAGAAGAAGAAGAACAATTATGAAACATGTTTCTACCAGGCAGGGAACCGGACAACATCAACTAAAACCCAGTGTTTCAAATGGATGGAAACATGCACCACATAAATTATTCTCCTGTTTCTGACCTATTTAATGTGAGAAGATCATAAAATATCCCAGTTACTGGAGATCGTCAGTTTCCTGCTGTTCTGGGACATCCCAACACTTTTATTTGAGTTGAACATGGGGGGAGCTTCTCCGATTTAGTGGTTTGAACAAAGCCTGCAGCTCCTCGGCTGATGCAGACTTATGTAAGTCAGCCTGCCTTTGAATTTATGGTAAGGAGGTGTGAGATGAAAAGGAGGTTTTCTGTGCACAGGACAGGATTCACCTGAGGTAAGAAAATAAAAGTGTGATGCCTGAACTCTCAGGCAGCTGAAAGACGACAGAGAAACCTGAGTCTGTGTCATTATCTGGTTTTAATATGTAAGGAATTAAGGTTTGGTAGTAAAGAAGACAAGATACAGCCCAATGTGCCGAGGCAGGACCTCTGAAAACAGGTCATGGTGAGAAGAACCAGATGAAACTATGGCGACGCCAGGAAAAACAACACAGACAGGACAAGTACGTTTACTCGATCACAGTGTAGTTCAAGCATCTTTAATAGATGCATAAGGGCTGATCACTGATCAGAAGGATTTGCATAGACAGTTGGACACATTTACATTAGAGCTTCATCATGTGCATGTTATTAATATCAGCAGGGAACATGGAGGTAACGGTGAGTTTCATTAAACGCCTCTCTGCGACTGAGTCGGTCTTCATCAGTACTTCTCTACTTCCACAAGTCAGGTGATGAGTTCAGATGTAGTTAAATGATAAAGGGTTCGCTGCAGTGAAACGGTTTGATGAAACTTCAAGAGCAATGAAGAAAAAAAATTAAAAAAATAAAATATCCATCAGATCCACAAAATTTAAAACTGAATAAAAATGTCAAACTAAATGTTCATCTAACACCAAATTCAATGTGTTCGGTTCAAAAAAAAGATTCTCAATGTGAAATCTGGACCAGACGCTACGACTTTTACTCAGTCTGTCAAAGTCAAAGTCTTGTACACAGCAGATACATGCGATTCCATCCATCCATCCTTGGACCAAATATTAATATTCTGACCTGTGAAACACATTCAATAAGCCGGAAACTGTGGCGGAGTGAATCTATGACGCGTCATGCTATGACAAAGTTTGTCACACATCTTTTCAGTGTCATCACACTAAAAAGTGAATCATTAATGATGAATTTTCTCTCTTTTCAAAAGCACCAAGACAGTCTACAGCCATAGAACTGTGTGCACGGATCAATGTCACAACCGGCCCACATTTCGATTTGCTCGTTACATTGTTTCTCCTCGAACAGAGAAGAACAGAAAAACAGCCCCGCTAGCTTAACGGCGTTAGCCTCCGTTTCCTTCACCGAGTGAACCAAGGGTTCCGGTCCGTCCACAGTTAGTGACCCTCTGTTCGATTCCTCTGTCACATCCGGTTTGTTTGAATCAGCTGCTGTGAGAACACCAACATGTCCAACATGCCGAGACCGTCCCCCAGTAATGTGGACATAATGTGTGAGGCTGACATGAACAAATAAAACCCAAAACTAGATTCCACTGAAAAAAATATGTGAACTGACTCTTATGAAATAATAATCCAGACACATTCAGCGTTTAAGGTTGGAACCCATCTGCTGTTTTGCAGTTTCACGCTGACTTTTCCTCGACGTGGAGCCTCAGCAGACGCCTGCTGTGTCAGTGTGAAGAAAACAGCTGCTGTCGGTGCCCACGCCGAGGCTGAAAGTGAACGACCAACAACAGACTCACAGCACGAGCGGAGAACTCGTTGTGACGCCGGTTACAACTTTGCGGTTTGTCTCATGTGCTGAGACACCGGCGTCCACTCAGTGGACATGCAGGCTGAAACCGAAATCTGACCACAATGACAAAGGGGATTTCACACAACAGCTCGTGCAAACACATTTACACTCGTACGATGAGTCACTTCTAACACTAGAGAAAAATACCAGATACATCGATGAATTTCCCAACATTCCACGGTGATCCGGGGCTCTCCGCACCTGCACTTTTTTCAGGTGACGAGACATTTTCCTCATTCATTGTGTGTGATGCTCGTTCTCTGCCCGTTCACGTGTTCACATCCGACGGTAAACCACCAGGTACATTTGGACATTGAGCATTTGTAACTGATTACATGACAAAATAACAAATTTCTCCCAAAATCAGAATAAAAACCTTCTTTCTTTGGAATGAAGCCTGTACAGCTTCATTCCAGCTCGGTTTCTCCTGAGGCCTCGATCATTAGTGGCCAAACTCACTCTGCTGGTATTTCCAAATGTCCCCTGATCTGCACTTACTGCTGCTACTTGGATTCTGTTAGGATTGCACTATTTGCTACGCTCGTATCTTCAACGGCACTAAAAATTGCTCCTCTGAGCAGTAACTGTGAGACATGAGGACCGACACTGGGACAGTTACATATTATAAATGGACAGAGTGTTGAAACGGCTTCATTGCTGCAGACAACACGGTAAAACTGACATGTGCAGTGGTGAACCGTTGGATCATGACTTATTCTGACAACACGTGTCACAGCGCTTTGTCTCAGAATGAGCTGCACCCCCGAGTCCTTCTGTAGGGGACAAACCGTGATGGACAACGTGGTCAGCAGCTGTTGCCTGATTTTGTGTGTGGACTGTGTGTGTGTTTGTCTGTCTCACCACGTCCATGATCTGCAGCAGGCTGAAGCTGAAGTGGACGGTCAGACTGTGGGAGTCGTTGTTGACCGGTCGCTCTAACGGGTTGTAGTTCCTCATCAGCTCCTTGTAGAGTCTCCGCTGATACGCACCCTGCAGGGAACCTGCAGACGAACGTGGAACCACATCGAGTCCTATCAGGGGACACAGCTAATGTCTAATGTCAGTGATGGAGGAAAGGAATCGAAGAGAGTCGTCCACAAAAGCACTTTTACCCTGTCAGCTTATGATAACACACAAAACATCCTGGGCAGGGACAGATGGAGAAACGTGTGACTGTTTGAAAGAAGGAAACTGTTCCTCATACTTAAACTAATGGAGGATAAACTCGACATTATCCGGCCTGTTCCTGCTTGAATTGTCACAGTCAGATGCTTTGACCATCTGCTTGTTAATGTGTTACACACACACACAGCAGGTAGGACGACATGTCCATGATTAGAGACGTCAGAGGCAGTTTGTCTGAATGCAAAGAGATTTTCTCATGTTGCATTTCCTGCTGATCTCAGGCAGCCAGTAGGAACAGGAAAGAAGACTGGAACATGCTTCCCGGATTCTTTAAAAACTTGGTGGGACTGAGTGTACAGGGCTTTGAGGGATTTCCAGGTCCAGAGACCTTCCTGATTGCAGGAGGCTCCTTCCACATCTGCAGGGGACTGAGTTGTTGCTTGTGAAGAACTAACAGGACTCATTAAACTGAAGGAGACATAGCTAGAATGTTTGTGCTCTCTCGTGTTACAAATCAGTTTTTTATGTATATGTATATATACACACATATATGTGTGTATATATACATATATATGTATACACACACACACACACACATATATATACATATATAAATACTAAATACTAAATAAAATATATAATAAAGTAAAATGAAAGTAAAATATACAGCAATGGAGTGAAATATGTAGAAAATTAAGTAAATTATACAGTGGGTGAGAGTAAACAATGGAATAAATAAAACATTGAGGGTGTTATTGGTGAAAAGGTGAGTTAGAGATAAAGTGATGTTGATTTATTTACTTACTGTAAAGTGCAGTCGTGCATGTGATGTGGCGTATTCACTCTTTTTAGTAACATACAGCAAAAGCATTTCTGAAACTTTGTCGAATTTTGAATCTGTTTTGTGGTTCAGTGTGTCACCTGATCTGAATCCAGCCGAGCTGTGCTGAATGATACAACCGAAGATTAAAAAAACATCAAAACAGAAGAATCCAAACAGCAGCTCATGTCTGTGGTTTAAGCATTCCTTATTCCTTCATCCAGTATTTACAGACACATGAAGAATGTGAATAAACTTCAAGGAAATTACCAGAAAAGTCACATTTCCTCATGTGTTCCCACGTTTGAACTTTGGAAGGTGAAGTCGAGCTGATGCTGAATTTGGACGACAGCGGGTCGACTCTCAGCTTCACAGTGGGAAGATGTAGAGGTGAAGATGTCTTATTATTGTGTTTCACACAGTGTTCACATTATTTTGTCCAATGTTTGCTTTAATCTATATATTTCTCACATAATTGTCCTTTACATCCATTCGTTTTGTGTATTGCTGAATTTATTTCCCACTTGGAGAATTACTGTTGTTGATCATCCAGTGAATGAAACGGAACCAGCAGAACAGTCCGACCCATTCACAGACAGGTGTGTGTGTGTGTGAGTGTGAGTGTGTGTGTGTGTTGAACTTACCGTGGACGAGGCAGCACAGCGTCAGGACGTGCAGGGTAAAGATCCGAGCGTCCATCCTCAGCAGCCGTGAGACGAGGGACTGAGCGGAGTTTCTCCTTAACCGGTGGAAAACACCAGAGGAAGAGAGAGAGGGAGATCAGTGGAGGAGGGGGAGGGAGAATGTTCCTCCCCCACAGATAATCAAAGGAGAAGCTTCAGCAGCACGAGTGTGTGTGTCGTAGTTCCAAAGCTGATGATGGATTTCCTGTCTCCACTTTGTCCGTCTGTCCTGCCTCCTTCACGCTGAAACTGGATCTGCATCTTTACTGAGCCACATCCCAGTGAAGCGTGACACACAGACGTGGTTTGTGTGGATCTTCACTCACCTCCTGCTCGTCTGCAGGTTTTATATCTGCTTCTGTTGTACATGGACTGATCAGGACTCGGATCCAGATGAGGCAGATCTTAATTAAAAGGGGAAATTGTAACTGTGATAATTCGTAAGTAGTGTCTGAAGGTCTTAAAACCTCATAATTTTACCTTTAATCTCTTATTTACATTTATTGATGTTCTTTTACTGGCAGAAATTCAAAAATAAAAAGTAAAGCCTGTAAATCCAACTTTCAGTCAGTGTCATGTTAAACAGTGATTGACGTCAGGATCAGTGTGTTTAACATCGTCTCTGTGTCATAGAAACTTGCTGAATCGTCCATTCAGAAGCTTCTTCTGCTCAGCTGAGCCTGATCCATCAATCTGCCAAAAATACAGATTCCTTAAGTCACAGGAAAAACTCTTTGTACTTTTATGATCCTGATATTAGTGGACGACCGTTTCTACCAACTGAGCCGCAGTTCTGCATGAATATGATGACTTAAGAAATCAGATGTGTCCTCCGTTAAATAGTCCATATTGTTAATTCTGTGATCATACTTTGATCAGAGGGATATTAATAGTGTGTTAAAAGTTGCATTTATTTCTGGAGAGACAGACATGTGAGGAAGTGGAAGCTCCTGTTGAGGCTGAGCTCCAATGGAATAGCATCCATGGACCAATAGACACAGTTCTGTCCTCAGTCTGTCTCCTTGTCTCCCGTCCTTCCCTCTTTGTGTCCACAGGGAAACCTCAGAACCTGCGTTTTGGTCCTAAATCCTCAGTAAAGACCAGAGAGTTTGGGACTGCTGAGCTCTGGAAAACCAGGAACAGTGAAATGTTTTCTCAGGGCTGAAATGATGTGGTGCAGAGACTAAAGGTCTGAAAATTAAGCTTTTTACAGTTTGTCCTGTGATCTGGACTCTGTCAGGGACCGTTGGGGGAATGTCAGGTTTGATGTTGATGTTTCAGGGTCAAAGTCCAGATTTATCGTCGTGTTTATGAGTTTTTATTGTTCATAAGTCTCGGTGTCTCAGTGCATGCTGGGAGTGGAGGACGGTGAGAGTGTCTCTGTCTCAGGGTGAGTCTGTTTTCTGTTTCTTCTGTGGAAACCTGTAGATTGACGTTTAGAGACACTAACAGTGATCAGAGGTTCAGTCTGAATCTAGAAAGAACAACGGTGTCGTCGTTTAGTCTGAACACTGTTGATAAAGTCAGTTTGGTTGTTGAACGCGGTGATTCTGGAAACCTTTGTCCAAGTGGTAACGCTGGTTTGTCAGGACAAAGGTGGTTTGGTCCAAAGGTCCTCCGGTTATTAGTGAGAACTGAGAGATGCAGAACGTTAATGATTAATGTGGAACTGCAGTGACATAAAATAAAACATTAAAAGAACCGATCGGATAAAAAACAGAATAAACTGAGGAAATCGAATCTTGTGTGAGTTATCTGAACTGAAAACACTGTAATTTACTGTGAAGAATGAAAGAGACTGAATCCACTTCAGCTCTTTATGTGTTCACCATTTTATGGCATCAGATTGTTACGTTCTAAACTTTGATTTGCTGTATTTTTTACGTTCTGTGCAGGTTCTTCATCAGACGTTTATCCACTGCTTTCTAAAACAGAGGAGAACCGAGTGTAGACGAGCAGCTGCAGGTATCGTGTTTCCACAAACCTGAACGTGGTACAGGATCTTTAGGTGTCTTCACCTTCTTCTGTCTAAAATCAACCATCAGCTCATTAGTTTTGCTGACATGGAGCAACAGCTGGTTCTTTGTGCAGCAGCTGGTCAAATGTCTGGATTTGTCCACCATGTGAAGTTATTGTGGCTAATCATAGTGGCGTGGTCTCAAACAGGATGTTAAATTCACTGGTCCTCAGGTGAACAGCCTGTCTGAGTCCAGTCCATCCTGTCTGACAGCTCCATCGCCTTTATACAGAGTCCAGTGTCTTTGGAAAACCACGAACCAGAACCAACAGATACAAACACTGTTTCTACCCTCTGACATCACTATGGTAAATGTAGAGAGGACACAGTGATAGAAGTTCCAACTTTTCATCTTTCTGTCTCTGTGTTGGATGTTGTCCTGTCCTGTCTGTGTCTTTCTGTTACTCTACTGCTGCACAAACAACAGCAGCATCTTCTCTCTGTGTTTCCAGCTGAAGCTCCAAAGTCTCTGTGACTGGATGGGAATTCAGCAGCTGAGCAGCTTCAAAGAAACATTGTCAGTGTTGTTGCTGGAAAGACTGAGCTCGTGTCTCCCAGCAGGTTTGGACTCTGCTATGAATCAGTGTGAGGACACACAGGAGGGAGTCCCTCCCTCTAAAACCACTGTGTGTGGGGGACATGAGAGACAGACCAAAGACCAGAGGTGAGATGAGGATCTCTAACTGTCCAGGTCAAATCCGTCCACCATCATTATTCACACTCACTGTCACATCTGCCACTCAGCTCCTCAGTAACAGCTTAGAAGAACTAATCCTGAACTACTAACTGTCTTAGTTCACAAAGAGCCAAACACTGATTAGTCCACTAACAACTAAGATGAGACAGGATCTTTCATCAGGTTCCATGTTGATGAACAGGAGAACGTTCCTCATCCACTGTCTTCTTACTGAGATTCTATCTGCTTCCAACATTTCAGCTGCTGACAGTCTGATCACAATTCATCTGGTTTCAGCTTCAAACCACTTTTCATTTGTCTCTGGTTTGTTTGGATCAGGATGAAGAAGCAGAGACCAGACTCTGCTGAACCCAGCTGTGTCTCCATGAAAAGTGACAGGTCTAAGGATCCAATTATTAACTTTAAAGATGATCAACCTGCTGATGAAAGGTAAGAATTTTAAAATGAACTTCGTTTTCTGAATCTGTCTAAAAAGTTTCTTCTTGTAGTATTAAATTTAAATTTTTTAATAAAATGTGACCTGAGTTTGTCTCTTTCTATTTTTTCACCCAGAGTTGAGCAGCAGATCTCAGAGGTTCACAGTGATCAGTCTGTCCAGCAGCATCAACCAGACCTGGACTCCATATTTATGGTCTGTACATGTACAATCCCACTTTGAGTAACTACATAAAATGTAGACTGAATGTCCAACAACCATTCAGGTCCTAACAGAGACCATGCTGCTGTGTTCAGACCAGCAGGTCTTCAGACTGACACATGAATCACATGTTGTCTTCTACCAGTTGAAATGAAATGTTCACTTCTCATGTTGTTCCAGCTGCTGGAGGACAACATTGTCACTTTTGTGAAGATCCAGCTGAAGGAGATCCAGAGGGTCCTGAGAGCAGATTACCCAGAATGCTCAGAGAGTCAGAGGGAGGATGAGAAGGTGTTGGACAGTGAGGATGAAGAGCAGAGGAGGAGCAGCAGAGAGTCATTAATGAAGATCACAGTGAACTTCCTGAGGAGAATGAAGCAGGAGGATCTGGCTGACTGTGTGCAGAGCAGTAAGATGATTTGAACAGATTGAACACGATGGAAACAGCAGGAGAGAGGTTTACATTTCCAAAGTCTGCTGTAAATATGCTGCACACATCTGTATCAGATCAGAGGCTGTTTGTCCTCCACTGATGATAAAACTGATGGAGGAAGAAAAACTCTACAGACACACTGAAATGTTTAGATTCTCTGAAGGATCCACTCACTGATTTAATTTCTTCTTTGCTCATTCAGGAATCGATGCTCCAACGTGTCAACGTAAACTCAAGTGTAACCTGAAGAAGAAGTTCCAGTGTGTGTTTGAGGGCATCGCTAAAGCAGGAAACCCAACCCTTCTGAATCAGATCTACACAGAGCTCTACATCACAGAGGGAGGGACTGGAGAAGTCAATGAGGAACATGAGGTCAGACAGATTGAAACAGCATCCAGGAAACCAGCCAGACCAGAAACAACCATCAGACAAGAAGACATCTTTAAAGCCTCACCTGGAAGAGATGGACCAATCAGAAGAGTGATGACAAAGGGAGTGGCTGGCATTGGGAAAACAGTCTTAACACAGAAGTTCACTCTGGACTGGGCTGAAGACAAAGCCAACCAGGACATACAGTTCACATTTCCACTGACTTTCAGAGAGCTGAATGTGCTGAAAGAGAAAAAGTTCAGCTTGGTGGAACTTGTTCATCTCTTCTTTCCTGAAACCAAAGGAATCTGCAGGTTTGAAGAGTTCCAGGTTGTGTTCATCTTTGACGGTCTGGATGAGTGTCGACTTCCTCTGGACTTCCACAACAATGAGGTCCTGACTGATGTCACAGAGTCCACCTCAGTGGATGTGCTGCTGACAAACCTCATCAGGGGAACCTGCTTCCCCCTCTGCTCACCTCTGGATAACCACACGACCTGCAGCAGCCAATCAGATCCCTCCTGAGTGTGTTGACATGGTGACAGAAGTCAGAGGGTTCACTGACCCACAGAAGGACGAGTACTTCAGGAAGAGATTCAGAGATGAGGAGCAGGCCAGCAGAATCATCTCCCACATCAAGACATCACGAAGCCTCTACATCATGTGCCACATCCCAGTCTTCTGCTGGATGACTGCTACAGTTCTGGAGGATGTGCTGAAAACCAGAGAGGGAGGAGAGCTGCCCAAGACCCTGACTGAGATGTACATCCACTTCCTGGTGGTTCAGTCCAAACTGAAGAACATCAAGTATGATGGAGGAGCTGAGACAGATCCACACTGGAGTCCAGAGAGCAGGAAGATGATTGAGTCTCTGGGAAAACTGGCTTTTGAGCAGCTGCAGAAAGGAAACCTGATCTTCTATGAATCCAACCTGACAGATTGTGGCATCAATATCAGAGCAGCCTCAGTTTACTCAGGAGTGTTCACACAGATCTTTAAAGAGGAGAGAGGACTGTACCAGGAGAAGGTGTTCTGCTTCGTCCATCTGAGTGTTCAGGAGTTTCTGGCTGCTCTTCATGTCCATCAGACATTCATCAACTCTGGAGTTAATCTGATTTCAGAACAACAATCAACATTTAAGTCGTCTAGAGACAAACCTAAACTAAAGCGTCTCTATGAGGCTGCTGTGGACGAGGCCTTACAGAGTCCAAACGGACACCTGGACTTGTTACTTCGCTTCCTCCTCGGAATTTCACTGGAGACCAATCAGACTCTCCTACGAGGCCTGCTGACCCAGACAGGAAGTGGATCACAGACCAATAAGGAAACAGTCGAGTACATCAAGAAGAAGATCAGTGAGAATCTGTCTGCAGAGAAAAGCATCAACCTGTTCCACTGTCTGAATGAACTGAATGATGATTCTCTAGTGGAGGAGATCCAACAGTCCCTGAGATCAGGACGTCTGTCCACAGATGAACTGTCTCCTGCTCAGTGGTCAGCTCTGGTCTTCATCTTACTGTCATCAGACAAAGACCTGGATGCGTTTGACCTAAAGAAATACTCTGCTTCAGAGGAGGCTCTTCTGAGGCTGCTGCCAGTGGTCAAAGCCTCCAACAAAGCTCTGTATGTGAACATAGACCAGTTTAGTTTAAGTGGATCAACATTTGATGGGTTGTAATTGTTTCTATTGTTTTGGTCTGGTTTCTCTTCAGACTGAGTGACTGTAACCTCTCAGAGAGAAGCTGTGAAGCTCTGTCTTCAGTTCTCAGCTCCCAGTCATCTAGTCTGAGAGAACTCGACCTGAGTAACAACGACCTGCAGGATTCAGGAGTGATGCTTCTGTCTGCTGGACTGAAGAGTCCCTGTTGTAAAGTGGAAACCCTCAGGCCAGTTTTCAGCTGTTCATACAAATTACACATTGAACTTTTTATTTTATATATTTAAACTGTGTGTTCACTGAAAAACCAACATTTACAGATTGAGTTCCTGTAGCCTCTCAGAGAGAAGCTGTGAAGCTCTGTCTTCAGTTCTCAGCTCCCAGTCATCTAGTCTGAGAGAACTCGACCTGAGTAACAACGACCTGCAGGATTCAGGAGTGATGCTTCTGTCTGCTGGACTGAAGCAACAACACTGCAGACTGGAAACTCTCAGGTCACGGTTGATCTCTTTGGATTTCCTGTGGTAGCATTATTGTACTGAAGATGTTTTCGAACCAGAGAGTTTGAAATGTGCATAATAAACACACGTTGATTAGTTCCTCAAATTTGATCTAAAGTCAGGTTGTTCATTTTCATTATATTTAATTTAAGGTGGAATCTCTGTTATGCTTTAGAGTTTCTGTGACTCTGACACTACAACAATATAACGTATTTGTTTGTTCCTATAAAGAAGAAACTAATCACAATTACTTAAAAATATTTAACTGGAGTCAAATGTGCAGTTGAAGGAGAATTATCCCCACAACTATTGAAATTGATCATTTATTTGTTAGTTGAGACATTGATCAACAAACATGTTGTTTTTACTTCAGGCTGATCAGAAGAGTCCAGAGAAATTGTTGATTTATTACAGATATTAAAGTATCAATTACATGTGGTTATTAAACCACATATATGATGATTGTGACAAGTCTCCAAGAAATAAATGTCAGTCAGTGTTTGTCCTCTGAAGTGATGAAACATGACTGTGTGTGTTCAGTCTGTCAGGCTGTCTGATCACAGAGGAAGGCTGTGCTTCTCTGGCCTCAGCTCTGAGATCCAACCCCTCCCATCTGAGAGAGCTGGACCTGAGCTACAACCATCCAGGAGACTCAGGAGTGAAGCTGCTGTCTGCTGGACTGGAGGGGCCACACTGGAGACTGGACATTCTCAGGTATGGACAGATGGACAGACAACAGCAGCTCTCACACTGTTTCTCTGACTCTGACTAACTGAGGAACTCTGGTTCATGTTTAATGGTGGATGAAGCTGATTGTGACTTTGTCTCTTCCTCCAGGTTGGACCACGGTGGACCACAGAGACTAAAACCTGGTCTGAGGAAGTGTGAGTGTGTTTTAAGTTTGATTCCTGAGAACAGCTGCACATGTTCCACTAGATTTGAACCTTTTCTTGACTGAAGAACAAAGATGAATTTCTCCAGATTTTCATTCAGGATTTAGCTTCTGTTTTTTGTCCGTGTGGCTGGAAAGAAGTTAGAATTCAATCAATCTATTTAAAATCCACAAACACAACAAACTGAACACAGTGATCGAACAAAAATAATCAATACATTTTATTTACAGTGGAGTCAACAGAAAGTGAACTTTGTTTCTGCTCGTAAGCTCGAACTTCACAGGTTTGACTGATAGAAGTTGTGTTCAAGTTTTCTTCAGTTTTTCCATCTGGCTCCTGGTCAATGAAAAGCACCTTAAATCCAGTTGGTGGAGCCACAGCCTCTGACCGGATCTTCATGGACACTGAGTTCAGCTTT